>JANBPT010001339.1:0-10377 GCA_027575765.1 Tieghemiomyces parasiticus | reverse complement strand
GGATTATCCCAAGGTATAGTCCAGGTCTGCTATTTCAGAACCATACATTCTGTGATAGTAGAAAAGCCTCTTGGGTATGGTATTAGACTTGGGCCTAATATCAGCACAGGGATCCAGTGATTAAAGTCAGATTACGGCCCTCAGGATCTGGTGCAGAGACATGGGCTACTTGTTCAACTGGCAGTTGTGAGACATTGGCCAATAAGCCCAGAATTATGGCCTCATAAGGTTGTCCAATATCACCTAATTGGTGGCTAGACCAGGGCTCATTTTTGGAGGAGCAGTGGCCCATGCAAAAGCGAATGTGCCACTTGTTAAGAGTGGCATGGCTAGGGGCAGCCAAGCCCTGCATGACAATCAGTTCAGATACTATACAAGCTGGCTTACAGCCCTTGGAATGATAAGTAGAAATGATGACCCACATGTCATGGCTGGTAAACTAGAGTAAGGTAAGGCACATAGTTTCAGAAGGAGAAATAGTGGAGTGGTAAAATAAAAGGGGGGGCTGCATAGAGAGGAATAGGTCTAATAACTTAGGTTTCAGCTTTGGATTCCTTGCCTTTGGTGCTTATAAGGTTCATTTAGAGCAATAAGGTCTAAGACCTCTTGCTTTGCCAACTCAAATCATTATGGATCACCAATACCTGGGCTCAAAATGTAACTTACTTTCACGTATTCTGGTACTTGGCAGAATCACCACCAACATGATAATCACCAAGGCCGTTACACTCGCCAAGAAACGCTGAAGGGGCACCTAGCTCCTGGTTGGGTAGCCAGTGAGGGCTGGACATCCCCTGCTGTGCTCAAGCCACCCGTCCTCACTGTACTTACAGTGTTCACTTGTGGATGAGCCCAAAAACAGCTCGAGGCTTCGATATACCTGATCTTTGCGAGGGAATCCCTAATAATAGACCTCGGTGTCTTGGTGCGTGTCATAGGCCATCGGTGCTTGGAGACAGATATAAAAGTTACGGACGTTTCAGCTACACAACGATACTGTAGATAGCCGAAGGTAGGGATTGTGCACCAGTGTGGAGTCGTACCGTTTCCGGTGATAATTAATCTCTAAGGAAAAGAACCCGCAGCTATTGCCGCCTTTCTAACTGTAAAAAGGGCGAGGGTAGCTCCAGTTAGGTGTCGTTGCCAGCCCCTACTGTACCAACTGCTTTGGTCCCCTGAAGGCGCCCTCACCTTTATCATGCCCGATATGTCGTCATCGTTATATGTCACCCCTTTGCATTCAGAGTGTATTAGTGACTTCAGTGCGAGTTCGTTCGCCAACCGCGGACCTGTCACTCGTCCGATTCGAATTTCACCCCCCCCCGCTCCCTCCCACGCCTGCAGCGGCGACTACAAAGACAATTGCCAAATCGTGGGCCTGCTGGTAACTTTTATTTTTCGTCCTCAACGCCACGACCTCGCTGCCTTGTGGGCAGGCCCTTACATGGCATCATTTCCGATTTATTAGCCCTGCCCTACCCTCGTCCTCAACGCTACCCTGAGCGTCGATGGCTATACAACTCACGCCCTCTCTTGTCCTTTTTTTTCGCCTGTAATATTCCGCATTGCTAGAGCCGACAAAGCCATTCGCGTACCTACTTGTCGTTGCCACCACTAGAACGTCCGCTTCGGTCAACCATATGGACCTTCCCAACGGCGCTCCGTAGCCATCAGAGGCAGTAGCACTTACCATTCCCGCGTCCAGCCCTTACCACCCGCCCTCTTACCCTGAACCGTCTCCTGCTTTATCTTTTGTCGCCGTCTCTATCCGCCGATACACGTGCAACCGCCCCTTGCTGGGCCGCCCCAACTTACCCACACGCCCCTCCACAAACGCTAGCCAGGTTCTTAAATCCTCATGCAGACACTTATTTGATTTATTTACTACCGCCGCCCTTACTCTGGTCACTCGCGTCTCATATCTGCGTCCGCCGACCCACGTCCCTTGCGACCCCGCTCTCCCGTGATGCGGAAGCAGCCTCACCGCCCGGCGTACCGGGTTAAGAGCGTGGCGGCTCTCACTAAACCCGTTACAGCCTCGACAGCGATGGCCCTATCGGAGTCGGCGTCGCCCCAGATTCTGGCTGGTCACCTCCACCCTGGCCGGGCCCAAGTTGGCCTGCTGACCAGTGAGACAACTCGTGGCCTCGATGAGGGAACGGGCCTCGCCCCTCCGCACCGCATCATGACCAACCCTGTGAGGTCTTCCTCCACCACGTACCGCTGGCTAACCCCGTCTCTATCAACCACAACAGATGCCATGATCCAGCTGGCGGGGTCAGCAGCAGCCTTCCAGCCGTACCTAAGCCCCCCGGCACTTTCCCCGGTCCGCGTGGCCCTTGACGATATCCCGCTCAAAACATTTGCTTTTGACGGGGAGGACGCCGAGCCGTTGTCTGATGCCGAGGAAGCTACCGGGACTACATCCGGTGATGATGAGGGGACATCGGAGCATCTACCCTCGCCGCCGCCATCGTACCGTTCCAGGAACGAACGCGGTGACGACGATGACGACTGGTTGGTGGGGCCCGAATTTTGCGGTGATATAAAGCTAGCCACCTTTTCCGACTCCAAACCCACGCTGTCTACCGTCGCATCAGCACGAGTGCTTGACGAACCATCCCTCAAACGGCCACAACGGCCCACACCTCACTTCCGCGATCGGGACTGCCACGATAACGGCGGCACGACATCACCATCGCCCCGGCTAAGGCCACGAGCCTCTCTCCCTTTCTTTCTCAGCCGCTACCAGCCCAACTTGCCACCACCCTCCCCGCCTTCGCCAGCCTCGTCCGCGTCCACCTCGTCGATCGAACCCCCAGCCCCACCGTCCACCAATGGGAGCATTCAGTACTTGACCGTGTACAACTCCCCGGCCGCTGACCACCGAGTTCTTGCCGATATCCCTTTGCGGGCGTTCCCGCTGCGGCCAACCGCCGGCCGGGAAGGCACTACTGAATCCGTTCGCATGTTCGGGTCATCGTAGGTCGATGATGCTTTATAGTCGTCTCCGCCTCCCCTATCTACTCCCTGCAGTTTCCCTTCGAGGACTTGACACCTTGTCTTGTTTATCGGTCGTTTTCGGCGGGTACTGCCTGGCATATTACCTGCTGCCATCTTGCCCGCCCGACCCCACATATTGTCATGCCCCTGTTACACTGACGTTGCCTCTGTCTATCTTTACTTCGATACCTTAATCACACCACAACCTCTCGAGGCCCACACATGAATACCCTTGAGCCTCCCCAATCGCTATAAACCTATTTCAAGTACCTCCCGGCCGAATGTAAACCTGTCCTTGCTTATTATCGTTGTCAGCCGCAGTGTGACGGAACCTAGCAACCATGCGCTCGAGCAGGTCACTCATACTAGGGAAGGAGCCCCATGGATGCATGGTCGGTCGGGGTTTAGGGTCAAAATAGTATACTAGGCCGCACTTTAACCACTACCTTTACTTACACATCTACGAGACCCGACTGGTCCACACCGTAGGTAGCGGATTGGTTCTTCAGGCTGGGAGATTTAAACACGCGGGCCTGGCGGACGCCGTGCTCCCAGTACAGTGCAACCCGATGGTTGCACACGTGACCCCAGCTCTCCCCGAGTGCGGGCACCAAATGCTGGTGCTGCTGGTGTGACGATGAGCCGCTGGTATCGTCGAGGTCGCCGCCGCCACTACCGAACCCCATTTTGGTGGTCATTTGGTTCATGAGCACCACGACCAGCTCGTGGTGACGGGCCAGTTGGCTGAGAAGCTGGGCGACGGTGCTGAGCTGTCGGGCGCGCTGGGCCATATCGGTGAATCCAGCGCGGAACGGGAACGCGATACTATCGATGACAATGAGGCGGTAAGGTGTAGCAGCGGCAGAATGCTGCTGCTGGATGAATGTGTCCAACTGACCGAGTAGGGCTACGAGTTCGATGTGGTCATAAGTTCGGAAGTAGGTGATACCCTCCAGGAGCTGGTTGACCGATGGTACAACGGCGGGGTCAACCGCGCCGGCGGTGGTAAATTCGGAGGCCCGAGTGAGTCGTTCCCGTAGCCCACTGGCAATCTGCTGGGCCCGCCGAGCCATAAAACTACCCTCCGTGTCAATATAGATGGCCCGGCCGGCGACGGCAGCCCCCCCGTGGGCAGCCGGGGCCTGGCAGTTAATACTGAGCTGAATCCCCAGCTGGGTCTTGCCGATACCAGGGACCCCAAAGAATTCGGTGATGGAGCCCGGGGTGAGGCCGTGTCCACCAAATAATTGGTCCAGGGCCTGAGTACCCATCGAGATACGCGGCCTCTGTCGCTCGCGTTCGAGAAGCTGGGAGGCCGGGATAGATTCAATGGTTACTTAATATTGAGGGCAAGGAGAGGGGGGGGCATGGGAGTGACGGTGAAGTTGGGCAAGGTGAGGGGGGGGGCGGGTTAGGTGGAGTGCCCAAGCTAAGGTGTCGAGGCATGGATGCTGCGGATTGATAGATGGAAGGAAAGGGGCAGGATACTCAGAGGTGCCATCAACCTACCTGGCATGACATGCTGCAAGATCTCAGCTGCGAATTCGATGGTTATCTCGAGCTCTATCATCGGTTGGGAGAATATTGCAGGATTTCCAAAGGTGCAGTAGCCTTAATTAGTGATTGATGGTAACCCCGCTTACGCTGACGTTGCTACGCCGACCAAGAAGGCCTGCTCCCGACCGAGTTCCACCAACCTTTACTCAAGTCTGACGGCCGTAATCCCTCGAGATCTTGTACCGTTCGGTAGCCGTTCTCCAGAAGTTTGGCCCGTAGCGTCGGCTGCAGGGCCAGCGATACAATGGGGCGTGACATAGGCAGTCTATGGATAACCACCAGCGTGGCACACAGTGAGATGGTCACGAAATACGCTCCTAGGAGAGATAAGGCGCACGTCAGGGAAAGAGGGTACGACAACCAGCGAGATTACCCACGACACGCCTCTTGGTTCTCGTGCCTGTTGGTTCTTTAGGTATCAAGCCCCGAGCTGGTGCGCCGACCGTCGGTTAGAGTTCGAAAAAAAAAGAAGGAATGAGCAGCACAGCAGAATGTCACGGGGGGACTGGGCTGTAAATTATTAAAGCGTAAACAAGCTCATGCGAATTCTAAGGGCTGTCTCAACACTGCTTTGCAGCTCGCCGGCCCATGTGATGTGGCAGTTGAGCTACTGCGGCAAACCACTAGTTGGGCCCCCGAGCCCAATGAGACGTGTCGTGGTCATGAATGGGGTGGAGGAGGGGGGACACACACGGGCATTCCTGACCAACCGCCTATTCCATACTAAGATCCCGCTACAATTCACATCTTTGACAAGTTCTCTACAGTATACCATTCCTCGAACGCACTCATCCCTCAGAGGCCCACTGCCCTCTTCTTTCCCAACCGACAATGGCCAGCTACACTACGCCCTATCCGGCCAAGGACTTACTCCACCTGGCCCTGACCTTCCAATTGCTGGCGCGGTTCGTGCCAATATTCGATTCGGTCCGCCAGTCGGGACTGCCCTTGCTTCGCTACGCTCTGAACCGGCGGGTCCGTAGGCGTTTGAACCCCACCTCTGCCACTACCGCCAAGTCCGAGGGCACCTCACCACCATCGTCAGCCCAGACTTGGCCAGGTGGTAACCTCCACCCGTCCCAAAGGTCTCGCCGAGTGGGCTACGTCCTATGGTGCCTGGAAACCTGGCCCGATACTCTTCTCCCGGAAGGCGAGACCTGTGATGAAGACGGTGACCTGAGCGACGTAGCCGTCGTCGTCGGCGTAGGTGCTGGCGTGAATGTTATGCCACCGGGCCGAACACGAATCCAGGAGAAGGCTCGGAGTTTTACGCTACTCAATGATGTAGGAGAGGTGTCGCGAACGTACGAGGCCTTGAAGCAGTCAGTCGTTGAGAGTAAGTACCAAAGTGCCATTGGGTCGGTTCTAGTGCTGTACACTGATGTCTCTTGTTCATCAGGGCCAAAGGGCTTTCTTTTTTTCATTGGTTAAGCAAATTGCCCCCCCCTCTACCCTCACTAACCATGTAACGTGCGGCACTGCCGTTCTGCCTACCTCTTTACTTCCCCGCCCCGCAGTGACCAGCCACTACACCGATGTCCACATCATATTTGACTCCCTAGCGCCGTTGTTTGACCAGTCGGTCCCTCACACGATCCGGTTCCTCCGAAAGGTGCTGGACATCCGAGCAGACCCCCTAATTGGCACAGGTGATCCGGCTCCGGCAGTCATTATCCGCCTGCTGGGGCTAATCCACCGAGACCGCTACGCGGACGAGACGCACCGCGGTGGCGACCCCGGTTCCCACACCGATACCACCACTTCCGGCTTACCCCTCCAGGCCGCTCTAGAGTTTATCAGTCCGATTGGTATCACTCTCCACACCCACACGGACTACGCCCGGCGGCGCGACCCACTGCTGTGGTCGGAGGAGGACGACCATCACCCAGCCTACCGCCTGGACTCCGAGTGCCACGTGACCGACCGCGGTGTAGCCGAGATTGAGTATTTTCGGAAAGACAACAAAGCAGACCAGGTAGTAAGTACGGCGCTCTGGTACTGAAGATGACGAGGTTTGTACGGACCGAGGTTCCAGGGTACCCGAAAGGTCAGTCACTCGGCCGCCGCCCTCCCCCACATTGTCTTGACCTAATTGAGCGTCAATCACCTCTGATTCACACCTTTTTTCCTTCTAGGCTGTGACCTACAGCATTGTCAAGGGGAAACTCACATCTACGGTATTCGTCAACGAACGCTACCTCAAACCTGAACAGCCGGATAAGGGTGCGTCCTCACCTGGCAAGCCCGCATCCGAGGTAAGTAATAGACGCGAAGGTGGTGCGACGGATTGTCCAGAGGGCAAAGGCCAACTCGGCGTCAAATTGGCTGCAACGTGTCGTAACCCCGTGGCTTGGCAGCGTAGCTTCACCAAGGCTCGTTGTGCATCAAACTTATGAGCATTGCCACCCGCACCGTCTTTGCACGCCAGACCACTCTTACGCAGGACCTGTCGTTCAATTTGGAGCTGACTGACCAGCAGCGTGAGGCCAAGAATAATCTGGTGCTTCCCCATGAGACCGCTCAGTCCAACGAAACAGCGCCGTCTGGTGCAATTTTCTACCAGCCAGACGCAGCTGATGATTTTGACGAGGAAGACCCCGACGACGATCTGGATATTTAGTCCGTATCACGCCCCATCTGATGAGACCATTCTGCTAATACAGAAAGCGTCCAGCGTAGCCCATCATTTATTTTTTCCCGCTTGTCGCCATGAAAATGAAATCACGTCGATCCCAAGCAAGTCAGTGAATAAAAAAATTAAAATAAACCCCGCTTGCTAGGAGAAACGTAGTTCGCCTTAAAAGTTTTTTTTGTATGGGGCAACTGCACTGGAGCTGATGTGAAGGTACAGCTACCTCCTTATCCATCCATACACCAGCTAGCTTTCTACTGTATAGGGGAGGGGTACGATGGACAAGGTTACCTTCCGAGTGTGGTGATTCGCCGGTCAGTGGACGAAGAAACACGGTGGTGAAAATTTTTTTCTTATCCTCCAAAAAATGTGGGTCGGGTGAAGAGGTTCTCTGCCGCTTGATCTCACCGTCTAACGATGGGGTACGTCGGGCAGGTTCGTGGATGTGGACCTGGAGCCACGACCGCCAGCACGCCAGAATGTAAAAAAAAATTATCATTCACGCGCAATTACGACAATTGATCGGGTCCCAATCCCGTCTCCATCATTTTTTCCTTCAAGCAGCGTGGATCGCTCTTGCGCCGTTGGCACCGCCAGCGGGACAGAGGTGAGGAGGTACTTAAGCGGACCAAGTTTGTCCCGCATTTGTTGAAGACTCAGCCTTTACTAGTTTTACTCCCAATTATCTCGCGGCGGTGGCCGGTAAGATGCCGCCGTTTGAGCAGCCGCTACCGTAGTCATGGCCGTTGCCTAATCGTCCTTCTCCACTGGGCCTTAGTGCTAGTATTTTTATCCGTTGCCCCTTGGGTTGTTGGTTCTTGACTTCCTAGCTGCAATTGACATGCCTTCAATCCCGTCCCCGTTTCGTCGCTCAACGCCTTGCTCCAGCCTCGAAACAAGACCACCCTCCCTTAATCATCCCCCCATTCTCATGCAGTTTCCCACCGTGGGAAGTTTCTCCTGCTCGCTGTCATCCCCTCTCAGCTATCCATCCACGCCCTCTACTACCTGGCCCCTGACCACTCTGTCTGGTTTCGGACCTTTCCCATTTAGCGATCCTCCGACCTTTCCGCATTCTCCTCATCCCAACCTGTACTTTTAACCATCTCCAACCTACTGCTTTCCAAGTCCCAGACCTGAACGCGCTTTGCTCTATTGTCGTACTTAATCTCCAACCGTCCGCACAACTTCACTCATTCCGGATCTCCAACTGCCTCATCTCGAACCAACCTCGACAGCTATGGCCTCAACCGGTACCAAGCCTGCCATCCCTTTCGAGGACTGGCAACAGCGTCTCTCGGAAGTCGCTCCAAACAAGAGGTAATTACTCGGGTGGTGAATTGAATTTCGCCTTGCTGTCTCGGGGATGATGATTAGAAGTGGGAATCTTTCTGAATTCGTCTGAAGACAATATCTTCTTAATCCAAATTACTGCTGACTCGAACAGACGCACCTCGTGGGGTCTTCTACTTCCGCTTGGCCATGTAACTAATTCGGCCACATCAATCCCGTCCCCACTTTTGACATACGTGACAGTGAGCTCAACCGCCTCATAATGGACTATCTGGTCATTGAGGGTTACAAGGATGCCGCCCAGAAGTTTGCCGAGGAATGTGGAATGTCGTCCAACTCTGACCTTGACTTTATTGAGGAGCGCATGCGAATTCGATTTGCGGTCCAGTCTGGTAATATCGAGGAGGCTGTTGAGCGCGTCAACGACCTAGATCCTGAGGTAAGTACTCTAAACGGGCGCCGAAGCCTACAGCCATATCATGCCGATGATGACAAGTTCATGCACCACTCTTTGAGCAAGATGTGCGATGACGAGAATTACCCAACAAGATAAACCAACATACAACTGAGGCCCTTACCTATTTATAGTAAGGGACTGTTGCGGCCTGAGAGGAATTATATTAACGATCGAATATCCTTCTGCATCACATACGATACCAGATCCTCGACACACATCCGCAGCTCTATTTTCATCTCCAGCAGCAACGACTCATTGAACTCATCCGCACCGGAAACATTGAGGATGCCCTAATGTTCGCTCAAGAGGAATTGGCGCCCCGTGGAGAGGAGTTCCCTGAGCTATTGGACGAGTTGGAGAAAACGATGACTTTGCTGGTGTTTGACCCTACAGCCAACGTTCAATCACCGGTGTCCAATCTTCTAGACTTCAGTCAGCGCCAGAAAGTCGCCATTGAACTGAACTCGGCCATTCTCGCCGCCCGTAGCTGCCCTCACGACCCCAAGCTGCCATCTATCGTTAAGTTGCTACAGTGGTCGCAGTCGCAACTCGACGAGGCAGTGGACTATCCGCATCTCCTGAACCCTCTGACGGGAAAGCTCGAGACTAATGATGGTTCTCAGGCATAAGCCATTCCGCTACGGCCAGGCTACTAGTACCCTGTTGACATGTACAATAAAGTATCTAACTAGTGCAGTGATTCTGGTGTATTCAAGTCATGGCTGATTAGGTCTCGACTGTTGACACAAACGAACCGGCGCCTGGATGTCGTACGCTGGACGATGTGAAATAAGTCCCAAATTAACGAGATGTGCCTCAATATTTCCATCATAGCTAAATTAAAAAAGTAAGTCCCTACACACTTGGCATCCGCCGAATAACGTTTAGTTCAAACAATTACACTATAGGAGGCTTTGCCAAGCCCGGAGAATGTAGCTCATCCAGGCAGCATAAGTAAATTGACTTACCTCTATCCCCGTGCTTTATCGAATCCAAGATGTATCTCAATTGTGTGTACAACTCATGACATACAGCCCCACCTATGCGATAAAATGGAGTACAGAAAGCCCGCCAGTAACCTTGCCCTAGTTTAAATCGTCGTCCGACTGGAGTTCCACTTAATTCCAAATCTATTTGCCATATATACTGCATTCCGTTGCCGCCTAATGAAAACCCCCCCACAAATACTGGTCAGCTCATTTCTAACGGTTCGGACTACACTTTTCACAGCCCCCTCAATTGACATCTAGAACCCAAAGAGATAACAAGTAAATATCAATATTTAGTTTGAATTGTCAATGATAAATCTTGGTATGGAAAAACAATGTTGGCATTGGTAAAAGTAGGGCGAAGGAGGGCTACATCAGTTCCGGAATGGTCACCATTTGACGTACAGTTTCCGACCAGACGCTGAGTAGGCGTTGCATCATCAGGG
>JANBPT010001338.1:0-10379 GCA_027575765.1 Tieghemiomyces parasiticus | reverse complement strand
CACTGCTTTTCCCACTCGATTTTCCACTCCCACACTCAACAGCCGATTCATCCTTCAGCCCCTTGGCCGTCCCAGACCGGCCGCCCGTGTCGGAGGCTCCGCTATAAAACCTCCAGGCCTGGCCTGACCTGCTGCTCGTCGGTTACGTACTTAATCGGGCCGGTTTTCTCCTGCCCCCCCCACCCTACTTCTGTGCTGACGCGTCTTCTCCATTCTATTGTTTCACACCCGCCCTTAACCGCAAAAGTAGAATTCTAAGGCCGCACCGCCTAATTTCGTCAAGCTATTTCTGTTCCTCGCTCCCACCCTCCCACTGTGACCACTGGATTCGAATTAGCCACCTCCTCACGCGGTCACTATGATGCAACTTTGACCCCATGTAGCCCCCACATTATCTCACTCATCGCCTCATTCGTCCCCTTACCCGCTACCCTTACACCCTCCGATCCGCACGCTTGGCCCTGCCCTTTATTTGTGTACCACTCACGTAACCTGACCCTGACCTCCTGTCGCCTGGATACACTCACCGCCTAATTCCCAAGTAGGCAGCTGTGTGGTTTAATGTCTCTTCGCCCATTTGCCCATTGATTTTCCACCGCCTAAACCCTTTCCAGCCCCGTAAGTGGGCGTAGATGTGCCGTGTCCTGCCCTGCCCTTCCGCGTCTGCACTTTGCATGCTGGCCCATACCTCCGGCCCTCCGGCTTGTATCTAGTGTCATCTTTTACGTTGCCTACTTCGATCCCTTCGGATCAGCCGGCCCTGTTCCTGCGTTCGTCGTCGCCCCTTCCTTAGCCAATTCGGATTGCCCGACCTGGTCACATACCAAACCCCACCACATTAGAGTTTCCTCTACACACATACTTGGCCCGGCACCCCGTAGCCCCTCGACCGCCCAGTGTCCTCAACTTACACTCAGGCTCCGACCCCGTGGCAAGCTGGGACGTTTCGCAAACCCCATTGTAGTGCCTAGCGGTATTGTCTCCCCACCCCTTACCGACTGAACCATCCTTGATTCCACTAGTCACGGGATTCATTGTGCGTATCCTTTCGGAGCAATCGGTCTTTCGTTTGGGTCCACCCTGTTCTCCGTCGTTTCTCTGACCTTGACCAGTGGACAGCTGGCTTTCTGGCTTTCATTCATTACTCGAGGCACACATTTTCTTTGCAGTGGGCGCCAACGTGGACCCGCCGCCAGTACCTGTTGCCCCTGCCGCCGCCTGCCATAAGCCCCTGGCTGTCTCTCTACTTTCCAGTCCCCCCTCTATTCCAGGTCTTCGCCGTCGGGTCACCTGCGCCTCGGCGGACTGGGATCTGACTATATCACTGTCGACATCTTTGTTTAGTCCTTACGGCCTGACCTTTAGCACCACCATCTAGGCCCTGGAGACGGAACGTCTGCGCATTGCATAGCCGTGTAGGTATAAAAACACGCGGTACCTCCCAGCCGGCGCTTCCGCGCGAGCTAACGACCTCCCTCAGCCAATCCGCCGCCTACTGCCTTTGTTCAGTACCTGGCTCCTCTTCGCTTCAATCTCAGCCTTCACTGTCTCGCTTTTTTTTTGATTCGTTATCTACGCCTGTAGCAGACCCCTCACTCTTCCCCACCCGAGCCCAGCCCCCCCCTCTTAATCGCACAGACACTGCTTTATCTCGCCAATCCCTCCCCACCCTCAATTCTACCCACCCCGTTTTCCCGACCTCCGCCGCCAATCCCCACAACCTGTCCCCTGGCCCGTTGTCCCTCCCCCCAACTGTGGTCCTTTCCCCCCCCACGTTCTATATAAACTCCGCCAGCGCGGCTGTCGCACGCCCCGTCCCCTAATTTATTTTTAGCGGCCCTTGTCACTACTCTTTTTTTTCCACCCTTTCTACTAACCCCATCTATCACCTTTCTTCCCAACGCGTTCACTTCCTCAACATTGCCTTTCCTCTGCATCTATCTGCCTGTGCTTACGTCTCTATCTATTTATTTAGTGCACCATTTTATTAATTTCCAAGTGTCATGGACCCGGCACCCACCGAGTACTATCCGCTTCAGCAGTGCACAGCCGTCATGCACTGGCTAACCACCTCACGGTTGCAGGGTGAACCGGACACTGCCGACCCCACGGCCCTACCTCAACCGGCTACTCAGAATATCGAGCTTCAAACCGCCCAACCTCGGCCACGGTTAGCCCTGACCGAACCGCCCACACCCCACTTTGGTAGCCAACCGCACTTGGCTGCCTCCCAAGGGGCCGTCGGTGTCCGCAACTCCTGGCGGGGTGTCCAAGTGGTGGACGGTAATTTTTTTGACCATAGCACAGAGTGCGGTAGCACCTATAGCGACTACACCTCGGGCTGCCCTTCACCCATCTTCTCCCAGCCCCCCGCTTCACCGGGCCGGGTCCCACGGTCACCCAGCACCCCGTACCACCACTTTCCGACCGAGTCCGAAGCCGCAGGATGGCCCCAGCAACCTCTCGGCGGTATGACCGGCACCGGCCCTTCGCCACCCCAGTTCGAAACTGGCCGACCTTCCTTTTCTTCCACGTCCACTGTAACCTCTCAGTCAGGCGAGCGCATGCAGGTTACGAAAACGGAAGAATGCGTCATGGCCGCCGCCGCTGCGATGATAATGCCCCGAGTCCCGCGCCGTAAATCCTCCATTGGATCTTTAGCTGGAAGGGCGAAACTATTGGCCACCCCGCCTACGTCCCCGCCCAACCTCCCCGTCGGCCTACTCTCGCCCCCCGCCCACCTTCAGCGGTCGTACACGGTATCCGTCCCCTCCACTCCGGCCTTCATCCGCCGCGGTCCCGTGTCTGGTAGCGTAGGTTCCCTCAACCTACCTCCGAACCCGGTGGCACCTGGCGTGGTCCGTAACGCCAGAGGTCAGCACCGATTCCTACCGGCTAAGGACATTACCATGGCCATCCTGCTACCGCGCAGCTGCCTCTCGGAAGATCGTCCGCGGAAGTTTGGCACGGCGGCGTCGCTGGCTCCTGACGGCTACAATGCTAACAGTACGGGGGTTGTCACCTCCTCCGCCGCCATAGTCCGCCGCCCTCTACGTGAGGTGGACAATCGTCCCCTTTTCCAACCGCACACTGCGGTCGCCAACGGCATCACTACCCCGCTCGTACCCGGGACTCCGGCTTACCGCAACAGCCTCGACACTCCAATCGGCCAACGCGTGCGATTATCGTCGGGTAACTACTCTATTCGCGACGGGAATGTCAACCAGGCTATGGTAACTATGGGTAACAGTCATGGGCATGGGGCAACCTCCACCACTACCGGGGCCGCGGCGTCACGCAGCGTCCAAAAGGTCGAAGGCCTCATAACTAAGCTCTACGAGTTCTGGGCCCGCGATGTGGTCACCGATGCGGCCTCTCTTCGTCACAGTACCGCGTCCCCGCCCACGTCGCCAGCGGCCCCGTCAGCCGATCTAGAGTTTATCCAGCAGCGCCGGGTTCTCAAGCATATCTTTTTCGAGGCACTTGTGACCGACCCTGCCATGCAAAACCTCACCATCCAGCTCTCTGTACGTGCCCCTATTTCGAGCCGCACCGCTTACCCACCGTCCCCAGTCGATCCTATCTCTGCTGCCCGCGCAGCTGTGGCCGCCTCACCCATGATTTAATGTCGACGACGGCTCGGGTCATGTCTGTACAAAAGGAAGTATGCGATTACCGTCGCTAAGACCGACGAGAAGCCCTCCCCTCCGTGTACGTCCACACCTGTCCCGGGGCACACCTTGTAAATCATAACACCACTTCTTTCCTCTCATTTGGCTGCAATATTTCCTGGGACATGAGGGTACACTCCATTACCCCCCACTCACATATACTCACATCTCCTTCTCTCTCACTTCCCGGCCACCTCCCGGTATGTTTACATTTATGCCCTGACCATTTCCTTCTCCCACCACACGCTCTCGTTGTATATTTTGAAGCACCGCCACTTTCAGTTGTAACTATCGTTCTTCATTGCCCTAATAAAACCACCCGTGCGCCACAGCACAGCCTCGACTGGCCATTGTGTAATCCATAGCTTGAGCGGTCCAGTCCGCCGACGGTGCGTTGTATGAGCAATGTCGCTTGCCCATTCCCATGAGGTGGAACTCAATCATACCGGGCAGACCCTCGAGTGGACTGGTCGGTAGTTTCTTTAGGGATGGGGCCATTCTGACGACGGCGACAAGGCAGAAGACCGAGGGCGACCGTCCCCCCTCTCCCTCCGCATTCTTTGGTTTCATCTTCTTCGTTACCCAATCCATCCGCTGACGGGGAATTATTCACCACCTCACCCCCCATCGTCGTTCCTCACTCATCACCCACAAGTATCTAATCAGAACGTGGAGGATAGCTCTGGGTAGATCGGTTTCTAGATTGGCGCTCCCTCTGCAGGACTCTAGCCGATTTTACCGGTGAGCGGGCCTAGGCGCGCGTGATACTGCGCCACTACACCGGCCACTCAATAAACTAATTATCTGTGGGAGGCCCCGTAGCTCGAAACCCCTCTTTTGAAGGACCGGAGCCAACGCAGTACTATGGGACGGACGGTAGAGACAGGATGTGCCATAACAAGCACTGCTGGTAGCGTTCATCGTGACCAGGGACGATCGTGAGGTGAGATGAGGTAAGGGACAGACCATCGATCGCCTCTTGCACACTATTGTAGTGGGACGGGATGGACGTGAAGTTCTAGTTAGCGGCTGATCGTGCAATATAGTGGGTGTACCAATCTAGAGTAGATCACTGCGAAGAACTAGGCGCTCCTGTTAAACTGCTGTGAAGCATGATCGGGACCGCCAACCAAGCTATAAAAAAACAACTGTCGTAGTCAGCATAACGTGAACATGATAGTTTAAAGCCCCGTGGCTTGTCCAAAGAAAAAGTATATAGCAAGGTACAACTACAGTTTATAAGAATGAAAACGGCATACGACAGGGTGACAGGCTTTTTTTTTTTTGAGATGTACAACTATGACGACCGCTTGTCTAATATACTCTCTATCGTTGTGAACTTGGCGGTATAAACATGATGTGTTAATGCGCTGTAAAATCAACGACAAGGGTGGTGCGGAGTACAGACGACCTCTAAAAGTAAATCTCGGATCCAGACTCAAACATGCACGAGCTCCAGGTGCGGTAAGGTCGTTGTTGCTCGCCGCCAGGTCGGCGTTGGCCGTTAACACAGTGGTTGTTACTGCCCAACTGGCCGTACCGCGCAGCCGACCTAAGCGCGTTGACGTTGGTGGAATTGGCAGCAGATGCCATAGGTTCAATGTCCATGGCCTCTCCCTCCGATAGTGGTGGCTGCGTACCCGCGGCCGGTGCGCTGTGCATCACGGGGGTAGAGGAAGGCTGCCACGAAGCGCTCGAGGCGAACGCTGATGTGGAAAACGCCATTTCGTCCAAAAGGCGCTTGCGGCTGGTCAGCTCTTCGCCAGCATGCTTGCGTTTTAGGAATTGGGTCATGGTTGGCAGAGGTCAGAGAGCGGGTGCGAAGACGAAGAGTACGATAGTAAATGGTAAGAGTGGCTGGGGACGGGAGGTATTGGGCTGAAGGAATGCGAATCTTGATAGACAGGCATTCAGAGGTGTCTCCGATCAGAACCATCAAACGTTAGAAGAGGGTGTGCGAGTGAGTCAAAAAGGGAAGGGAGAGGAAAGCAGTCCGATTGTAAGACGCTTCCCGTTGGCTAGGTGCATAGCCGTGTTAATGACGAAGGTTTTGTGTGAGACTGAACGCAACTCGACAGTCAGAGCTGGCGTAGTTCATCGCGTACGCGTATTAGTTATTCGGCAACAGCCGTTACAACGTGATTTGCACGCTCCCTATTCGTTAACGTAAAGCCTCAGAT
The DNA here is from genome assembly GCA_027575765.1 of Tieghemiomyces parasiticus. Lineage (NCBI taxonomy): Eukaryota > Fungi > Kickxellomycota > Dimargaritomycetes > Dimargaritales > Dimargaritaceae > Tieghemiomyces > Tieghemiomyces parasiticus. The sequence continues at coordinate 4,528 of JANBPT010001338.1, read as the reverse complement.
ACACCTCATCGGCTAAAGTCGGTGTCGCACTGCTACTTATATTCCATCTCGCATTCTACCAATTAGTTGCATTGTGAAATAATTCCAATTTATTTCGAAGTTGTCACTATTCGCATAGAATTTCCAATATACGCGGGTTAAGGGTAGGTAAAAGAAAATTGTATGGCTATACTTCCCGTTGATAGAATCAAAAAGTCAGATCTGTAAAGATGTACCGCCAAGGAAAATAATGTACACTTGAACCCATAAAATCTGCTGCGCGGTTTAACGACCTTACTTTCACATACACTGGTGTTGGACAATGGCAGGGTAGCACTCCGTCAGTAACTGACTTACCATCCATTCAGGTGCCGTTCAATAACATAGTCGATTATGTGCCTTATCTAGGGACGGCATAATATGGACATTAGTTGGACACAGCTCAAGCTGCGAAAGGTTCTTGCTGTTGTGGGAGAGATGAGGAAGAAGACGGCGCGTACGCCACAATCAGCGTTGGAATGGGGTCAGTGCCGATGCATAATGCGGTAGCCGCCATGCTACTCCCGCACGGTCGCCGCCGCCATAGAAGGCCCTAAAGAACCAGAAGGCAACGGTTCGCACACTTACAACTCAATCATCAGTTCGTAGCGGAAATACATCCGCGTCCCGTCCTGGCCCGCAGGGAGCGGGGTGGCGGGTGGGGGCTCCGTCCCAAACTGGGGCGACAGGACACTGTCATGCCGAGCCAGGGGGCTGCCAAGATTAGATGGCGGGTTGGCCGCAGCGGCAGCAGCGGGGGCGACGGCGCCGCGGCGCGAAGCGGGGGAACGTGCCGAAGACAACGAAGCCGAGCGGAACAGACCACCGGCGGAGGAGCCGAAGGACGGGGACGCCTGCTGCTGGTACACCGACTGGGATAGGGCCAAGGCGGGTGGTGTGGCCTGCTGACCAGCGGCCGCCTCGCGCAGGTTGTGGAGGGACTTGCGCGCGGTGGGTGAGGGCGACGGCGTATTGAAGCCCCGCATGTACTGGTTGACGCGGGCGGCGTGGGCCGACCGGTTGTCCGGGGTCTGCTAGGGCAGCGTGTGGAGATGGTGCGGTAACAAAAAGTATCCACAGGTCAGTACCAATCCGAGGCCCTGCAGGGCAGTACACGACGGCCTAGATGCTACGACAGGGGAGCCGCCAGGTGGCAGCCCGACCACGATTCCGTGCGTACCAACCTCGGCTGACTTACGTCCATCTGTGCGAAACGGGAGGGCCCACAATAGGCTGGCGGCCGAGGAAGGGGGCTGTGGAAGGTAGAAGGAATATGCAACGGCGAAATGTGGAGAAGGGGAAAAAAAGCCGCAGGCAACCTTCGGCAGGCAGGGGTGGCAATGGGGCTCCTCGACACGGGAAGGCTTGCTGGTGCCCGACGGGGCCATTCGTCGCCCTGCACCCAAGTAAACAATACAAGGGGTGGACGGTGGGGCCCATGCCTTGCCGGCTGAACCGCGAGCGGAGTTCCGATGCGGCGGGCGGGGTGCACAGGCGCGGCCGGGTGGGGGTAGGTACGACGCTCCAGCGCCGGCCCTTATCCCCGCACCCCATCGACCTGCCGTGCTAAACTTGCAATCCAGTACCTCGCCAGTACATTATATCGCGGCCATTTGACCATGATCCGACAATGCAGTAAGGGGGGGGGGCGGACCCCTCCGTGGCACCCACCCAGTTGACGCTCAGTCCGCCTCCTGGCCTCACCTTGGCGGCTCGTTCCCGATCCCGCACAAACCACACGTGCTGCCCGGGCACCTCCACCCCCGCCCCCGCCTTCTCCCCGCCATGCCACGGAGGAAACGGATGTTGCACGGCCCCATACAATACCTCGCTAACGACCCCGACCGCATCCTAAGGACGGCTAAAGGGACCCTGGCCGCCCTCTCCTCCCGACCACCAACCATCCAAGCCACCCGCCTCCCCATTGCACACCCACCCAGCGACTCCACCATCCCGTGGTCCTCCACCGTCTCACGCACTTATCCTCCCCTCCTCATCACCGCTTTGCCGGCCACGAAGCTCACCCCCGCCGTGGTTGCGACCCTACCCATTGTACACCCGGCGGTCCGATCCTTGTCCAATCCGACCGACGCTGCCGGTGAAGGCCGTAGCGCCAGCATCGTTGAATCGGAAGCAAACGCCTGCGCCGTTTGCATGTAAAATATCTCCTCCCGAGCATTCCCGGCCCCTTACAGGGGGGATTAAACGGGCACATGCAGGCTTTCCGTAATCGAGCAGCCATCCGCCAGTATCTGAAATTGACCCCGTGTGCGTGGTGAACCGTGGCTGGGCGGCTATAAACCCCGGACCACAGCCGGTATAATTGGCCAGCAACCGGCCAAGCGTATACGACATGGGCCCAGGCGAGGTCGACAGCCGTCCAGGGCCACCCAGTCCTTGTAAAAGGCAAGTCCGCCCGTCGGTCGTCTTGGCCTGCATAATTGAGACCCGGTGCTCTGCCTCCGCCGCTTAGCGCAGGCTGTACGACTCCTCCACCCCTGCTGCCGACCAGCCTGCACCCAGGGAGGCTTCCACCGTGCCGGATCGCCTCCTTCCCCCGCCCTTTACATCTCCGGCCGCCGTACAGGGATGGTGTGTACGGAGGGCCGGTTATGGCCCTCCATGGCCTGTTACGGCTCGTTAATGTGGGGACGGATGGATAAAGTGACCAGTAGCCCTTTTCCGCAAGTCACAAAGCACTACCGGCCCACCTCGCCCTGGCTGCCTTGGGCACTCGCTATTTCCTTCTCCCCTCGGTTGTCGTATAACCGAGCCCCCTGAGTGACCGCGGAAGTATGCTACGGTCGGTGCACGGCCGTCTGGTCGTACAGCACGCCGTTTTCGCATTGCGCCTATGGAAGCCGTGGCTTTACCCAGTCGAAGTCCAATAACAACAACAACAGGCCGTATTCACAGGAAAGTGCGTTACAAGCATGGGCGGGCTTAGGCTTTTATTTATTAGCGATAGCAAAACCACCTGGTTGTTAAGGCTAACCAGCGGCTTGAAAAGTGGCGTGCCGAGGGGTAAAGCGTAGGGGAGGGGATTGGGCGTAGAAACCGGCGTACTATACCTATAGGCCATCTTAGGAGGGGGCATCTCGAATAATACGACCACTAACCTTGTAAAAAGTAGGCAACTAAAACACTCCCCATCGGGCAACTACACAGGGGGTGGACAGGGACCAAAAGGAAATGAACAAAAAGATAGTCCGAGAACCCGGAATTGAACCAGGGACCTAGAGATATCGCGTGAAACTACAGTCTCCCGCTCTACCAGCTGAGCTATTCTCGGATCCATGGCAGATGGCTCAGTTGGTAGTGCGCTGGGTCTATACTGGGAAGGTTGGGGTTCAATTCCTGGTGCTGCCATGGCTGTCCCTTATTATAAAATCCATTAATTGAAAGGGGCACTACCCCTCCGCTGCAGTCGATTACGCAGCTAGTTTCCCCTGTCTTCTGACTCCCTCTGTGACATTGGCTGCCCTTAGGTGGCTGGTTGGCTTGGTCCACCAGCAGAATCCCCTCATTGGTTAGCATCTGGTGGCCTCCCTGCCCCATTGGCTCCCTCTGTCTTCTCCCCCCAATGGGAGTTTTAATGCCCCCCCTCCTAGTGGCCACCCTTGCCTCCTGGGTCTGGCTGGTGGTTGGCTGTGTGGTGATGCCCACCCAGGCTTAATGGGGCATGTCTCCCTTCTCTGGTCTTAAAGTCCCCGTCCCCCCACTGCCCTTCCCCTCTCCCTTTCCTGGTGTCACTGTCTGGCTGCTACTGGCTACAAAGCTTTCTCCCATTGTGTTTCCCCTGTGGATGGCAACATATGGCCAAGAGGCCGCCTGCCTTAGATTCACTATAAATAAACATTCACTTCACCTGAGCTATTCTCGGATAATATGCATCACTTGGGGTGTCAAATATACGATTGTAGGTTAGCCTGAAGTGCATGCCTGCTGTCTCTTCCTCAAATCACTCTATCTTTCGCCTCTGGTAATAGAACTTGTTGGCTGTCAGACTTGAGCTGAATGGCGTCCAGAGTAGCTTAGATGATTGGGGCCACGCTTTAGTAGGCCTATTCCTGGCCTGGCTATCAGCATCAGGCAGGTTCCCTCAGGCTGTGGCGACTGACCTGGCACTGACGAAGGAGGACCTCCCCGGTCCTCCGTATCTAAGGGAGCCAGACCTGTAGGTCCCGGTGAGGTGTAGTCCTTGCCATCACACCCTGCCTCCCAACTCTACGACGTCGGTCCGCCTTGCGACCCAGCATCTGGAGCCCTCCATTGGGCACCGGCTGCCTTTAAAGTCACGTTATCCAGTGGTACCCGGGAGACCGCTCACGCTGCCCGGTCTCCGTTGCCTGCCAGGGTCGGACCGCCTGGTCAACCACCAGCCACAGCTCGGTCGAAGAAAAAAAAGAAAAAGAATAACGAAAGTGCCCATGGGTAGTCGGCCATGGAAGGGACCCGACCGCATCTCGATTTCTACCGCCCAGGAGAGCAGCCCTGGTCCGCCTAACGC
>JANBPT010001337.1:0-10397 GCA_027575765.1 Tieghemiomyces parasiticus | reverse complement strand
ATAATATCATAGTACTCTACACGGTCTTGGGAGAATCCTGGACCAAATGCGTGTACGGCCACGTTCCGCGTTACTCATGGGTGCTCACTGGTACTTATAAGGCTTAAGAAAGTTCCGTGATCGGACTTCCTGGGGGAGGGTAGGTGTGAATTAGTAATGAGGTCTGGATTAGCACCTAGGTCGTCAACCGATAGACTATCGCTGGAACCAACTTGCAGCCACCTCCACTATCGCCTCACGATAGTCTCCGCTCAGGTTAAACTTGAGATATCACGGTTCTCCGCGCCATGGCCGCTTCCCGCACTTTTGCAAACACGTTCCACCCTGGGGGCCGAATTCAACTATAGAGAGATCCTTAGTCAACCCTCCGGGGAGGTTTCGCTGCGCAGTGCGGTACGTGAAACAGGCCACGGCGACAGATATCAAATTCGCCTTTTATCATTTACACATCACAGCGGAGTGTCCAGTCGACTAGACCTACTAAAGTAAGGTAGCCGACCATGACATGCGTATACACGGACACAATCAAGTGGGTGTACGCATTTATTGTCTTTTTTTGTTTCCTTCAGATCTCTGTTCTAGCGGCCCAAGGACAGATCGAGTAAATACCCTCTCCGCCTTCAGACCCCGTCACTGACCGGATGCGCGTACACACAAGGTGTGAAGCAAACCAGTCTACGGAAACGTACACGGGTAACAATCCAGTATGTGTGCGTGTGTACAGAGTCGTCATCACCAGGTCAAAGCGCAAGTGGAAGGGTGCTACGCGGCCACGCCTGTCGAACTGCCTCGTATGAGGTGGAGCCAAGTGTGCTGGAGTCGAGGGAGGGGGACTTACCTTTGAGATGCATTCACAATCTCGATTCAAATGTGATGGCTGGGTTATACGAAGAACTAGTTGGCAATGAATCAAGGGAACGGGTGTCAAGTAAGCAATAATAGTGAGCAATGACCCCAGCAGCGGATGGTTGATGATAGTTGAGCCTGTTGGTATCTAGTTCCTACCTGGCCTCGCACCCAGTGGGATGGGGGTACGGACACAAATTATGCTCGCAAAATTATTGGGCACTGACCCATTGACTCCATCCAGTGTGCCAGCTACACAACACTATCGCTGCCGCTCAACGGTCACAAGGGGCGGAACGCGGCCGGTGCGTAGGGGAAGTGAAACTGCATCTCATACGCACTATTAGGATCGTTAAATGTTTATTGAATGCCTAGATAGCGTAATGGCTGTCGGTAGCCTTGCGAATAATAGTGAGATTGTTCCAGCACCGCTACCAGGCGGAGACCGGGGGTGTAACGGGAGCCCGTCCGGTTTCAGAACGCGTTAGAGCTGTGTATCGCTGGGGCCGTTAAAGTGGGCCAGGGCGAAATCCTTAAACTGCATCAGCCTAGCGGCCAGGGCGGCCATCTGGGTGTCCAGGTGATAGTACGTTCGTGTATAATGCACGCTATCCTTGCTTATTTCTATAAAGCAGGCATATGACAGGCTGTAAACCAGGCCGAACCGGCAGGTACCTCCGCTCAGATAGTCCACCGTTGGATAGATATTGGGAAAATCGTATCCACGGCGTTGGAACCACTGGGCCTTACGCGGATGAGTAAACACCAGGGTGTTGTATTCAGACTGCGGGTGGAAAATTATCCCGCTGACCGTATCGATGTTGACATCCCACTCCACCCGGAAATCGACCATTAGTCGCCACTGACTGTGTATCAGTAGCTCGGTGATGAAGTGCGTAGCCCGGGTGTGATTCATCCGTTGGCGTAGGGCGTAGAGGGCGATCATCACACCAGCCAGGCTAACCGTGCGGTTGTAGGGCGCCGGGTCTTCCAACGGGAATTCATCACTCATGGACGTGTCGTCATCGCCTTGGTCGTCCTCGTTGTCGGAGCTAGCGGGGCTTTCGCGCGGGGAGAGGTAATCCTCGACGTTTTTGCGCTTTTTATCTGCATTTGGGCCGGAAATCCATATCGTGATGAGACCTTGGTCGGTATTCGCGCCTGCTTCTTCAGTTTCTTCTTCCTCCGTGTCGGATTGGCTGTCTGGATAGGGACAACATATGGCCTTGCGCCGCTCGGATCGCTCCCAGGACGGGCATCGTACCCGTTGCAGCCAGGTGGGGTCGCCATCACTTTCAGATCCGACGTCGTCCTCGTGGCCAGTGGATTGGGTACTGTCCGCTTCGTCGGGGCTGCTTGAAACCCAACGGTACTGGTCGTCTTCGGAGTTGTCTCCCGGGTTATGTATGGTTACGGAAATGCCGGTATGTGGCTCCTCAGGGTCGCTTCCGTGCTCATCCATGGCAAGCGGGCCGTGATACTAGGGACAGGGGCGGGGAGTTGGCGATAGGTATGTTGAACGTGATGTGGGGAGTTAGGGAGGCGAGTATAGAAAATGCTAGTGGTGATAGAGAAGCTATAGAAACTTGAGGTGGGGGGTCTCTATTTATATACGGTTTCCTTGCGAAGTAGGGCCTAGAGATAAGGTAAACAGCCAGGGATGTACTGGTCCAGCTCCAGGGCGGGGTGTCTAGTGTGAACAATTGTGGTATAGCCCACGCTAGGACTACTATTGCCTGCATCGATATAAATAGATAAGTGTACCGGGAAAGAATTGCCGTATATACGGCTGGGATCGGTTAAAAACAGTAAACTGCCCCCCGGCTTCGTATGTACCTAGTCAACCCGGTATTAGATGGAATGCAGAAGGTCACTGTACCTTCCTGGACCACATGGATTTATCCCACGGATAAAAACCTTACATAGGTTGAAGACGCGCTGATATGTCAACAACACCCCCTAGATTATCTTCGCAGCACAATTCGATGTACCATCAGGTTGGGTATATTCACTATTCCCATCATATGCATGGCCGGGCGGCCGCCTTCACAGTTCCAACCTTCCTCTGGCGGGTTATTTATGCGCCACCGATAATTATGTGTCGGGTGGGTATGATGGGGGAATAGTCTCCATCAGACGTGCCTACAATGTACCGCCTCCCTCTCCCTTCACACCAAGGTTACAGGGTTTTCCGTATCAACAATGCGGCTGCCCATAATAGTCAACATAATGGATCACGCCCCAAACTGATACGAGTGGTCCTCAGCTCGTATAATAACGGGAAGCCCCACGCCACGCCACTTCACATCCATTCTGATGGACCAGAGCCTCGATTTTACTCGGCAGCCACATCTTCCATTGACGGGCAGCACTGCTGTGAATCAGGCGTCAACCTGGTAAAGTTATAGTCGAATAGAAAACTCTAATATATAGTATATTTAGCCATTCACAGAACCCTTGGTATCATTGCGCCGCAGGCCATGGTAGCCGGTTTACCAATGGGCTACGCTGCCTTTTAACCTTGCCATTGCCCACAGTATCGTGACGCCAAGGGCTGTATTGACCCGCCGGCAAAGTAGACGTTATTAGTTGACCATATACCGTGGCCAAACCACGCAAGGTTAGTCACCAGAGAGGGGACTTGTCAAGGTAAGTGTTAACGAGTTTGGCTATATGCGCCTCATTGTAGCTCATATTTATAACGTCCGTCTGAAGGGTAGCCACTCGCGCCACTAGGCCGGCATCCCAGTGACTACCTCGAGCAGACTAGTCGGTCTTGGTGGCCGCACAAAGAATGATAACCAATGAAGTTAGGGTGGAACCCTGACACATTGAATCTGGGCTGCACCTATACCACATTTCGCCTTTCTCAGGATACAGGTTTCCCCACGCTAAGCAAACTACGAATCATGTGGAGAAGGAATGGGGCATTGTGTCTCCACAAAATCACAAAGCCTTCCAAGCTAATCCCGAACGCCAGTGCCGCCAATTTAGGGGTTGGGTCACGGGCCGATGACTCTGCGGCCAAGTAGGTTTTAAGGGGTAACGACGGCTTGGGTTTACTAGTGCCATCGGATCTACATCGCACATTCTCACACCTAATGGAACCCTCCACCAATTTTCCATACCCATTTTATTTCAGGTGCCTTGGCTCTAACCTAGCCTCCTTCAGACACCAACTTTTGGGAAAATGCTCTTTTTTTTTAATAAAATAAAAACCAATATGGGTGCTGTTTCAACAGACTGCCACCGTAGCTCCTCTGTTCAGCTACAGGGTGATCTTGGCTTTAGTATGCTTCTTGCTGGTCTTCGCCAGTTATGCCCCCTCAGGTAAGTATTGGGGGAAGGACCCAAATATCTATTCGCACCAAATGACCTGGCAGTGAGGAAAAGTGGGCAGTATGAACAGCCTCTGGCGATCATCGCGGGCGGTCTCGTACCACTAGACTGGTTAGATTAGCCCCATGACTTGCCCCACCAACAGTAAGCAGCAACGCTGGAACCATCCTCCGATAGTGGTTGGCTTTGCCAAAGGTATTAGTTAGAATACTCAATGTAGGGTACTTACTGGATATATACCAAAAGGCGCAGAGACGGTCTGGGTGGAATAATACGATGATCAAAGGGACAGCCCAGTATGGTGGCGTTATTTTCTTAGTGGCTTTCTGGCCCCGATGTGTTCCAAGCTCCCGCCGTTAAAGTGGGGCAACATAACCAGTGGCAGAGAAATCGCGAAGGGTTATCGTCCGAAATGAAAGGCCGGGTTTTATATTGCGTCCGAGAAATTGTGGACGCGTAGTGTCAGCAGCTATTATAGACGACCGCCCGTAGAAGCACCCGGCGGCTAAGTAGAAGTAGGGATGGTACTCCAGTCCACTTTACTTGAGTAACTGGGGGCCTGGTAGACCATCCTCGCCTTTAAGTTGCCACCTTCCATCAAGTGACACCTCTAGTTCTGCCTTCCTGATGGAATATCGCTGGGGCTATTTGACCGGTGGAAGGCCCACAGTCCAGATCCGGGTAATGGGGACCATCCCTTTTCTGAGTTGAGTTTGACACCGAGCCGATGCTGCTCTCTATTTCAAGGTGGCCAAGGTTGAACTTCCCTATTCCACCAATATCCGGCCATTAAGTTCCTTATGTACAAAAGGCAGATGAATTGAACCTCGCTGCTTGCTGCCCACAAGTGTACAAATAATAAACTATTTCTACTGTAGCTTATTCACCCGTGACCATCTTTGGGATAGCCCTCCTTCTCTGTACCCCTCCCTTGGGATGCACACCCCGTCACACTTGGACGGGACCGACACGGCACGACGCATGTCCTGATTGGGAGGACCATTGGTCGGCTTGCCCCTTTAGTAACGAGCATCGTTGCGACTATTCGTTCCAATAGCGAATACCCCCGACCTGTTCATTTATCACAGTAATTGATGTCGCCGATGAATTAAGGCTCTCAGTGTTTCTATGACGGCGGATATCACCTTACTTTGTCGGTATAGATTACTGGCTGTAACAAGTTTGTTACCATATCTTCCTTACTGCCTATCGGCTTGATATACAGAGGACACTATGTTCCAAAGTGTGCCCAAACGATTTCCTTTGATGCTACAGTCCGTACCGATTTGGGCCACTGTTATCTTCACTGTTATGTTACTTAGCCCGTCATCTCACTCGTCCAATATTATTCATAAGGCCTTCTCGCCCCTGCAGGCAGAAAAGAAAGGGCGGTATAACGGCAAGCCTACTCCTCTCACTAGATAGAGCAACGATTATGGAGAGCAAAGGGCACCACCCCCAAGGACTGGCCCCCACTTGGTAGTTGAGGGAGTGTTCTTCGGTAGACTTGAGAGGGTTCAAAGTGCGGGAGTCCTTAAGGTGTTAACACAGCATCCGAAAGCCCACGCCTGGCGTGTACGTTCCAGAAACTACTACGTAGGATGGTCGGGATCGAGCCCTTCCCTCCCTTCACCAAAATAGTATCCCGTCACCGAAGTCTACGCTTTTATAAAGATGAACGCTCTGCCGAAAGCTTTACTCGCAAGGTGTACCATGCCATCTGGTTTTTACTACACGTTGGCTGGCGTGCCTATAACATTTTCTGGATAGTAGATACCTTCCTTTGCAAGTTCCTCCCTCGGGCCGCACACTCCGTCATAATGGCAACTGAAGAAGTGGTGAGTTTGAGGTTGTGGTGGTAGATCACTTCTGAACAATAGGTAGATCCGCTCCCAGGCAATAGTTGGTCCAGTGGGCGAAAGGTTTAGAGACGATGATGGGGGCGGGCTAAAATGAGCCAACAGCCCCAGAATCCTTGAGAGGATAAGGCCTAAGCGTATTCAGCGGGAGCGAAGGCCAGGTGAAAATGGTTAGCGAGGGGGAGCGGGTCCACATTTGATCCGCCGGTCAGAGAGCTACGTATAGGTTGCCGGGCCAACTCTTTCTTTCGCCTGTTCATTATGCCCGGTCTTAACAAGCCGCGGACGAAAAAGGGACCACTAAAACCTGTTGCCCTGCAAATGCTGCACCAGAATCATTCGGTGGGGACTAGTAGAGGAAAAGGGATGCCTATTCGTCCAACTCGATTTAGATGTACCAGTTCCACCCAATCTATTTTTTTGCCGGTTGGCCTCGCCAGCTGTCGACCGTTTGGGATATACACTCGGCACTTCGCCTTTGGGCAAGGAGGTAGTGCCAGGGCGCCGCCCGCTTCCCTGTTTGACTGTGAATGTCTTTATAAAGCACGCTGACGCCTCGAGTCTTTAGTTAAAGGTTTTGGACTCCTTCTTTCTATATGCTAGAGCACTACGTTTGATATTGACGAACGCCCTCAACGCCAGTCTTTTCACGTTAGTCTGGCGTTTAATATTTTTTTTCATGTTTGACTTTATCTTGTAATATTTATTTTCACCCTCCTCGCTTGCAGTTTTTCTCACTTCCGCCCTTAGTTGTTTACAATCCAGCATTAATATTAGGAGCTGCTGTTCAGTCCTATGCGGATATCACCACACCAGCTCGATATCCTACTCTTGTTGGCAGGAGCTTTCCTGATCTTCCACAACTTCCACTCGACTTACGCTACCCTAACCGTCACCGAGTCTGGCCAGAATTTCCTCGCTATCGACGTACCTCGATTTGGCAAGGGCCACGCGCCCTGGCCAGACCCATACGCCGCCCGCCTGATCCAGTTGACGGTGGACGAACACTGCGAGCTCACCATGGAGGGGCTACATCCTTACAACCTGACCTCAAGTTCCGTAAGCGGTAACCTAGACCGGGTAGCCGCCCTCGTTACCCCAACGGTGAAGTGCCCCTTTGCTCATAAAATTTTGCGGGCCAACCGCAACCCCACGAACGTCGCATCGCAAGCCATTCTCGCCGCCATGGACACCCTAATACTCATGTCTTACTACAACGCCTCGATCTACACAGGCGGCTTCAACGAGGACACCACTAATTACCTCGCCGAATTCCAGCCATTCGATCCGGCTTACCTGATGATGCTCGGCACTGACCAGACCATGGCCCTAATCGGACTCCTCGGGGCCTCCAATACCACCGCAGGTCTACCAGTAACACTTGTACACGAATCGAGCCCCTGGGATCGCTTCTATGGGTCGCCCCCCTACCTGGCTCTCCGTTGGTCCTTTCTCTCCATCAACCTCGTGGGGGCCGTATTCGTTGCCTACCATACCATAATCCTCATCCTCGAGGAGCGTATCGTTTGGAAAACACGCTATATATACCGATTACCGTCTTGTATCTTTCTACTCCTCCACCTGGCTTTCCACATGGCCTGTCCTTTGGAAAACATCTTCACACGGCCAACCTCCATCATTTACTTATTCGGCATACTGTTTGAATACTTCGCCTATATCCTATTGATTATGCAATGGACCCGCGTGGTTTATACCATTTATCACTGGCGTATCATGCGGGCCTTTTTCTATTTCTCTATCTTTGAGGCAAGCATGATGTTTCTCATGACCGTTTTACTTTCCTACCAAGTCTACGGCAGCGTCTCTCAACTTTTCGTTGACATTCTTTGGATCCTGCAGGTGATCGTCATCCCTACGGGCTCATCCATTCAATTCATCGGCCTCGCTATCAGTGCCGTCCTCATTACACGGTCGCAATGGGGTACGAGCAAAGCCGGTTCAGAGACCATGTCCTTCGTCAAACTGACCTATTTTTGCACCCTTTCCAGTATTGGGTGGTTGCTAGTAGCCGCTATTCTCCTTCTCACCGGGACGGTCTGGTCGGTTCCCGGTATCAATTCCTACATTGTCCGTAGTGTATGCATGCATATCAGCTCATTACTAACCGCATCTGCCATCTTCTGGACCCTGGCCGTCTCCGCCCAGGTCAAGAGGCACAATGGTACGTTAGCTACCCGCACTCTCGAACTCCACACCGCAGGTGGTCGAGGTGGCCCCGGCTTCGTTGCGGGCGATCCACCTACTCTCTCTCCTGTGCACTTGGAACCTCCGTCCGAGCCGGTTCCCATGTATGTACTCGACTCATGTGACGAGGACCACGACCGTGCTGACAGTGTTAACGAAAAGCAGGACCGCCACTACCTCTCCCAAGTACAGTTTCCTATTGAGAGTGATCCTGCGCCCCGCATCTAAGCTACCTTCTCGTCTTCGATCTGCCATGTTCCCCCGGTTCGATGGGTTTGTCCAGGTTAATGGAAAATAAGGGAATATTATCATCTATTCCCGACTCTTTCCTACCCGATGCCATCTGTGCTGGGTAGTTGTACATATATAAACAATATTTTAATAAATAGTCTGTACTGATATTAGCCTGGCTCCAAGTGAGCCCGATAATATCTCCCCTCCCAGGTGAAGGGCTGTACCAATTGGCTAGGAGGCTTGGGAGCTAAGGTCCTATCCGACACTTTCGCCTACGACACAATGTCATGTAGTTGAATTTTTTCGTTAAGTTTGGTGTAAACATTGGCAACGTTAAATACCTGCCCCTCTCGCAGTACACCGCCGTATCAAACCTGTGAGTCCATATTCTGAACCCCACTCTACGAATTGTGGTGGCGTGGAATCCTTGCGTGGCTTGTGGGACAACATGTCTTCAATTGGCCTGGTACTATGGGCAGATGAACAACGCGTCGTTCTATCTATATCAGACTGTTAGTATGGCCATCAACTAGCAGATGGGTGCCACGTATGACGAAGGCCGTTCACTTTCGGGATCCACGTTTAACAAAGTGGTAAAGTATGTGATGGCTCATTCATCATACCTTCTATAACGATACTTCGTTATCTGTCGACGTTGGCCCCACGTCAATTAGTACTGTCTCTTCCATGAGCGGTGCGCCTACTTGACTGGCAAGTGGTGTCCTATTCCACACCCTTCATCATTCTACTTTGTAATTTCTCCCTTATTACGAGTTATTCATGGAACAGATACCGTAGCATAGCATCGTTGCATGGCATGAGGTGGTGGGGCGAAGTTGTTGAACGGCCGGGTTTGTGGGCATCATACGTTAACGTACTCCATATATTTCACGGCAGCTCTAATCTAAACGGTGTTTCTTTGATGACATTACCATTACTTTGTATCACTCGGCGAGCGTTGTATATCCAGGTATTAAAGCAGAAACAGATTTTACTTGGCTGGAGCTTGAGCAAGTCCCCATTTCCAAGCGTCCATAGCTGCCTGTTAACATCCAAAGGCCAATGTCCGAAGGACCCTGCAAATTTCGACAACTCCTTGCAGGAACGACCGCAACCCGCCTTAGAACCAGCGATTGGACGAACCAAGTGACTCACGAAAGCCTTGCTTGACTAACCACCGAGTCCCAGACCAAGACCCATCCTCCCACACATTTCCCGGCTATACAAACCAACGAACTAAACTCCCACTGTTTTACATTACCTTTTATCTATCGCACAGCAATTGCAATAAAGCACCACTCAGGGTCTCGACCACCATACACTGCCTTACTTCCGGATACCTGTTTGGGGTTAATGCTGTTAATCAATCTGGGCTAATTGGGGCCGCGCTCGCCCGGAAATGGGATGTACAGGTTGACCAAAGGCGAAATACTAGATAATACGGCGCTATCCAGCATGTGTCGGATAATACTAGCCGGACAGATCTCCCTAGATATTCCTGTCTCGCCCATTCGTTCCACTCGGCACCTTAGCCGTAGCCTCTGCCGCGTGGGACCCTGATCCACCTCCCCCCAGTGCCCACCCAGGTATATTTACCGAACAGAGCAGGGATATGCCACATTAGGATGAGCCAATTAAAGTCCCAGAAACTGTACAAAGTACCGGCGCATCTTGGCCTGAGCATCAGCCCCCTGATAAAGGGAAAGCCGAGATGCCCCCTCCCAGTCCACCGATGATTTTAGGGCTTTATGTACAATTTCCACACAAAGCCCCGAACCATTGCAGGTATAAAGGTCCCAGCCTCGTTATTTAAGGTCTGGGCACTTCCTAATGCAAACGCCGAATTTCCCGGGCCCTCTTCGGCCACCCAAGAGGCCTTGGTACCGCATTTCGCAGAGGGCTTCCGCTCCCGCC
>JANBPT010001336.1:0-10406 GCA_027575765.1 Tieghemiomyces parasiticus | reverse complement strand
AACTTCTCTCACTTTCTTCTCTCTTCAAGAATAAAGTTCCCTATCAAAGAACTTGTTGCTTGATCATTACACTGGTACTAGACTATGTTAATGGAATAATGCTAATGGATGGCACTATGGGACAGGATAATGGGAAAAAACTCCCAGGCCCTGTGTTACATACTTGGGCCCAGATAATATAGTAAGTGCTAAATAAATGATCTAATGATATTGGTGAAGAGCCCAACTAGGCCTCTGTCTTGTCTGGGCCCCTCCTAGAGGTTGCCAGGTCCTTTCTTATACTTTTCCTTTGTCATAAGTATAGGTGTGACCTATTATAGCTCCTCAGAAATAAAAGGGATGCTTGGCTTCAATCCACAACTGTGATGCTAGGCCCTAGATGGCAGAGATTTGTTTGGACTGTATGCAACAACATTCTAGGTCCAATGGTAATGGGGTAAAATATGGCTTGTTTACTTTTAAAGTCAATGAAAACAGTATGTTACTGTGAGGTTGTCCCAACACACTAAAATAAATAAAGGAATAAATTGAGGCAGAAAATATAACTATCTAAAAACAAACTGGAAAGGCCCTTGCTTCTTATACTCAGGTGCGGGAGAAGGATCTACATGTCCCTGCATATTATATGTAACCTTAAACCCAGACCAGCCTTTCCCCCTAAAGGGGAATGGAGGTTGTTCATGCTTTTAGGGTATTGAAGGTGCCCCTTAGATACCTTCAAGAGATAAAGCTGGTGCTGGCACCACAACCATGTGAAGACAAAAATATATACTGGTTTTAATGTAGAACTGGGTACCCTGAGGCAGGTTAGGGAAAACACTCCCCAAGCTATTAGGTGTAAAAGCTTGGGCCTTATATAGAATAAAATAATGTATGTTCTCCAACCCATTGTTTTGGTTGCCTCAGTTATTTTGGCTGGTGGATAACTTATTGGCAGCCTAAGATGAAACTAATAAAATCAAAACATTATGAACCCAGAGTCATGGGAAAATTGGAGTTCCCATTGGTGGGGATATAGCCAGACTGTATGGAATGTGTCCTGGTAATTTCCCATGATGTATCATATGATTTCTTGTCCTTTCCTTGGCATTGTAGGCGTCCTATGGTAGTCAGGCAAATCTCCTCCTATGCCCTACTCCGCCAGGAATCTTCAGGAGTCCTAAGTTCATTTTGACTCCACAACCATGTAAAGCAGATCAATAACTGGAGGTTGGTCCTGCTTTTAAAAGAACCTCTGGGACAAAGTAGAGAGTTCAGGAATACAGAGTTGGAGCGGCTGAATCCAAATCTCCAATGAGAAGTGAAAATGGTTAACTATTGACAGAGAAAACCTAACAATAAAATCTATAATGTATACCAACAAGTGAGCATAAGAAAATAGTGGTAGTAGACTTTACTAACAAAATAGCGCCAATGGATGGCACTATGGGACAAGATACAGAAAAATGCTGCCAGGCCCTGTGTTGTATACTTGGGCACGGCTTATATACTGTAACTACAAATAAATAATCTATGGTTATTGGTGGAGTGCCTGACAAGGCCTCCATCTCTCCCGGACCTCTCCCAGAGGTCACCTGGTTACATTATATCCTTTCTTTCTATATATGTATAGGCGCGGCCTACTAGAACTCTACAAATGAACATACCATGCTTGGCTTCAAAACCACGTTGTATGCGGGGCCTAAAAACCCCTTTTATCACTCTCTTTAGTTAGTTTTGATGAATTGATTTTACGTTCATTTATCAGGTTTGGACAACCCTTTGACTCCACTCCTATGCAATAGATACTAGACTTGTCACTTTGTCAAAGGAATCTTGTTATCTACCTTTCCTTCTTGTTTGCTGAAAATGCACCTTTTTTTCAAATATAAAAGACAAAGCACGCCTTACAATAAACAATAGCAAAAACACTCCTTTTTCATATTTCTGATTGAACACAACATCTATCGTTTATTGATCTTTAGTTATTATATTGTACACAAGAGGGTAAACTGCCATTGTTCACAACAACCTGTCAAGTGGACCAATATCTGGAAGCTGGTCCCGCCTTCAAAAGAACCTCTGGGTTGAAGTGGGGAATTCAGGAATGTACAGTCAGACCAGCGCTGTCCAAATCTGTAATGCAAAGTTTGGTAGGTTAACCATTGATGGAGAAAACCTCAAATAAAATCTATAAATGTTTACCAACAAGCAAGCTTAAGAGAATATTGGTAATAGACTTTACTAGAAAAATAGTGCCAACAGATGGTGCTACGGGATAAGAATTGGGGAATAAGCTGCTGGGTACTGTGTTGCATACTTGGGCCCGGCTTATATACTATAACTATAATAGATGATCTATGCTGATTGGTGGAGGACCTGGCTGGTCCTCCGTCCCTTCTGGGCCTCTCCCCAAGGTTGCCCGGTCTCTTTCCTTTCTTTTCTTTTAACAGTTGTAAAGGCGCGGCCTATTACAGCTCCTCAAAGGAACAAGCCGTGCTTGGCTTCACAAACTGTTGTGCGCGGGACCTAAAACCTTTTATCACTCCCTTTATCAAGTTTCGATTTTTCGTTTGTTTATCAGGTTCGGACAACTCTTTGACTCTGATCCTATATCAGACTTGTCACTTTGTCAAAGGAACCATTACTATCTGTGATTCATTCTTGTTTGCTGATTAAGCTTTGCTTTCTCCCAATTATAAAAGGCGTGAACCGCACCCTACAATAAAAGACAGAAAATACTCTCTTTTCATATTTTGACCAAATTCGACTATTAAGTTTTCTCCATCCTCATTTGTTATACCATACAAAAGACCCTGAAGTGCCATTGTTCACAACAAAACCTGTAAAGCGGACCGGTATCTGGAAGCCACACCCGCTCTCAAAAGAACCTCCAAGACGAAGTGGAGAGTTCAGGAAAGTACAGTCGGACCAGGGCTGTCCGAATCTGTAACGCAAAGTTTGATAGGTTAACTATTGACGGGGAAAACCTCAAAACAAAATCTAGAAACGTTACCAACAAACGAGCTTAAGGGGATGTTGGTACTAGACTTTACTAACGAAATAGTGCCAGCGGATGGCACTATGGGACAGGAATCGGGAATAAGCTGCCGGGTCCTGTGTAAAATACTTGGGCCCGGCTTATATACTATGACTATAGTAAATGATTGACGCTAATTGGTGGAGGGCCGGGCTGGCCCCCCGTCTCTTCTGGGCCTCTCCCCGAGGTCGCCCGGTCTCTTTTCTTTTGTTACTTTTCAATGGTTGTATAGGCGCGGCCTATTACAGCTCCTCAAAGCGAGAAGCCGTGCTCGGCTTCACAAACCATCAAGGGGCGGATGGCCGAGCGGTCTAAGGCGTCACGTTAAGGCCGTGATCTCTTCGGAGGCGTGGGTTCGAATCCCACTCCGCTCATTATTTTTGTCGAACTTAAGAGGTCCTGTCCATAATTGATTATGTGGTAATTAGTTACACAGTTTTACACGCTTCTGATTAAATAAACCGCTGGTGAACTTATTAAATGTGGCAATTATCATGTCTATCAATAGTGACTTTGGTACTAGGGGCGAGACTATGAAAAATCGGTTTCATCATAGTCATATATATTTGGCAGAGATATAACATATCCCTTCTGTCCTGCATTACCATACAATGTTTAACTGGAAAATTCAAGTGAAAATGGAATTAAGAATTTGAAAGAAGAAGCACAACAAATAAGGCGGGAGAACAGCAGAGGCATGGCAATATTGAAGATATAGCTATATCATACTTAATAAATATATGCACATGGCCTAGCTGCCTGTTATATATAGGTGAGTTTGCAGATGATGAGAGCCCATTTAATGTAGTAGAGGGGCAGGTTTCAACTCCCCATTCTTGATGAAGAGGGCCCAAGTATCAGCCAATATGACTTATATTGTCATGTTATAATCTTAATCATGAACACATAATTTTGTAGGAAAATCAGTATTGGAGGATCCATCAGGAGGACCATGTGTGAAAGAAGACTGTGGCCTTGGACTGGGAGACTTCTTGGCAGACCCCTTGGTTACAATACCACCCATTGCCAACTAATGGTGACATCTCCTTACAAAGCACCATGCATTTCACCCCAAGGGCCCCCAGCTATCTTAAGTTTCCTCTCCATCTGACAATAACCCTTTCATGTCATTTTGTGATTATGGAAATTCTGCTACTGCTCACAAACATTTGTTAACTTACAATTATCTCTACCTTATGGGTATTTCATAAGGGTTAGGACTGCTCACAGACTAACATATATATAAAACAATAGCCACTACTATGTACCACTCAGCCAGCTATTCCTAGTCTGCTATCAAGGCAGGGTCTATATTCATTTATCTGGAGTCTGGCAAGTTCAATTATACTGGTGGTCATAATGCCCTCCAATATGGTGAGCTTCTTTCTAAACAGCTGCCATTTAACCTCTTTGAGCAGCCAGTAATTGCAGGGGGCTGTACCAGGACCATTGGGTGGGGTCAAAAGAAGTTGAACTCTGGTGTCAGAAATGGAGGTCTGGGTAGGTGCAGCACAATGAGGTAGTGCAATATCACAGTAGAGCTGGTGAGGGTGATAGTCCAGGCTTCCATGTGCCTCCATCCAGGCCTGGACAATGGGCTCCAGCTCATACTCTAAATAGAGTTTAGTGGAAACCTTGACACCAGGGAAGCTTAACACTCAGGTGTAATAGGCCACACCTAGTGAAAAATAAATGGCCTGCAGTACTTTGGGTGTGGCATAGCCTTGGCAAGTCTCACAAGGGAACTTTGAATATCCGGTCCGCTCTTTTTTGAACAAGACCAACACCATTTGATAGCCCTTAAAGCAATGGTAAAAGTAGTATAGATCGCAACCATGTATATGTTGTAGTTTTCGAGTAATATTCGTTTTTGTGATTTTTTTTGGATATACTTTGTAGTTTTCATCAGGTTAAAAAGGATGTGAAAATTTGTGAGCCGCTTGGTAGTACGCCGTTAAGCTCTTCCCACCAGTAACCTTTTGTCCCAGGTTCAAGGCCGGGCTGTGTCATGCGGAATATTTTTTGGCTATAGACAGGACTTGCGCCCAATTGATTCAACATTGTTAATGTGTATTCCTATAATATACTTTTAACTCTTCATGGCTTCCAGAATTTATTGGGGATCACACATCTTTTTGAGATGGCATTATAGTCAACGTGATATCTACCAAGGATGTGGTAGAAGCAAAGGGTGTTTTCATCCCTAGAACGGCAAATAAATGATGGAGAAAAACAAGTAATATGGCAGGTTGATGTTTTTCCCTTCTATCCATAGAACCTTGAGGGTTTTTTTTTCTAAAGTCAGCCGCCAGATACACATGATACCATATTGGGGGGAAAATATCTGGTTGTCAGAGGTTGGTTGGGTGCAGTAATAAAGTTTTGTACACCATACCAAGTCTACCTATTAAACCTACTAGCCCACTCCTCTCTCCTGCTCCTCTTGGCAAGGGAATTGGGGGGTAGAATGGATAATGGCTCTAGATATGCCACCGTAGAGCATACATAAGGCCAGTTGGACTTGAAGAACCTGTACATTCTTAATGGTTGGTGTCCAGGACAGCCCACAATGAAGTAAGGACCTTGGCTCATCCTCCATTCAATAAAAAGAATCAGCAAAGAACGCCCAGCCAAGCCTGACAAGAGTGTGTATTAGCCTATAAAAAATATCCTACCGCGCAAAAAGAGGCATCACTGGGATTTGATCTAGCTGCCACCCTACTCCACCCTAGGGGTGTTAACACTCCACCACCAGACCAATTTTCAAAATTTTGGGGCGCAACAGCTTATACCTTATGAGTTTAATTAGCCTTAATGCCCAACAATTTCAAACAAGAATAACCTGAAAACTACAGTATATACACGGTTGCAACCTATACTACGTTTACCAGTGCTTCAAGGGTTATCAAATGGTGCTGGTCTTGCTCAAAAAGGAGTGGACTGGATATTAGAAGTTCCCTTGTCAGCTGGAACAGGGCTGCAGTGATTGGGAACCACTACATAAGATTTACCCAAGGTAAATTCCAAGTCTACTATTTCAGAACCATAAACTCTGTGATAGTAGAATAGCCTTTTGGTTATAGTAATAGACTTGGGCCTTATATCAACACACTAGGTAAAACAGGGAGTTCAGGGGGCAAACACAGATGGTTTATACTTGGGGTGCAAGGGAAAACTAGGGATTCTGAATAGCTTTGCTACCAATGTAATAGGAAAACAAAGTGGGGAGTTCTTGGTTAGACTAGACTTTGCAAAATGTGATGATTTAGAAATGTGTAGAGAGCCAAATACTGTTCCTGGAAGAGGAAACAGACGCAGTATTAATTCATGTTGCCATACTAAAGGAGATACACACTTGTTCACATAGGCTGGGGTGCTCAGATTGAAGAAACAGTTAAGTCAATGACAAAAGCATAGGTTAGTAAGCCCTGTTGTTGGAAGAAACTTGGATCCCTATAATAAGGTAATTCTCTAGAGCAGGCCCAGCTGGTTGGTCCATCACATTCAGGATCCAAAATAACTACCTGGCCTTCTCACTCTGTTGTGGATCGTCGTCCACAACTCAATCACCTCCAATACCTAAGATTAAGCCAGCCTTTATCACTACCTGATAAAGGCTGGAAGAGGCTTTGTCATCAACGATTAAGGCGTCATTGCCAATATTCCTTCCATATTTAATATCTTGTGTCTGCCCTGAATAAATAAACTTTAGACTCATTTCTGACCGTTTTCTTTAGCGCCGTCTGCGCTCGACTTACTCTGTATCTTTTGCGCCGATTGCGCCGTTCCCCCTGACTGACAGCAAGAGTTGGCCGACTGCCACTCTTCTGCCCTTGACTTTGGCCGCCTAACCGCCCAATGTCACAACAACTCTGAGGCCCTATTAGCTCAGTTGGTTTAGAGCGTCGTGCTAATAACGCGAAGGTCGTAGGTTCGATCCCTGCATGGGGCACATAATTTTTTAGTCCACCTATACAACATACAATTGAACCATGATGCAATTACAGCAAATCATAAGCAACTAGAGAGCACCTAAAGGCAGCATTGGGAACACGTTTCCCATCCTGAGAAATGCAAATTCTGGGATTCTCTATTACTTGTCTACTTATTGTTTCATATATGTCTTTTGGTAAGCTCTTTACTAGCTATTATGATGATATAGCCTGATTTCCTTTTGTTATTCACCCTGTTGTACCATGGATGGCTACCCAGGCCTATCAATTGTTCTTTAATGGTCCTTATTATCTTATCAAGGCCCATTGCCTTTTCATCCTTTGATTCTCTTTTCACAAAATTTCTCTATAACCAAATCCTTCATTTTTTCTTATAAAAGCCCATCCCTTCCTCCTCTTTTTTATTTCATCATTTACCCCAACTTATTTCTATATATTGTTCCCTTTTCAAAATAAAGTTCTCATTTCAAAGAACCTGCTGCTGGATGCCATAAAAGGAAATAGATCTTATGGAATAAGTGGGAAAATAATATGAGGATTATAATGTGCCAAGCTCCTGAGGTCCTGCTTAGGACACAGGTGTGCCATGGGCATCATGGAGCTACTGGGAAGGTGCAGTTAAAGGCACCCTTATCACTCTTCCATGAAACATATATAATGGAACCAGAATTTAATTAAATCAGGTACCCCAGGGCAGGATAGATACACCACACCCTAAGTATAGAAGTGCAAGTGATTGGGCTAAAAGTAATAAAGCTAGACCTAGCCCAGGTGTGGTGATTGGGAGCCACCACATTAGATTATCCCAGGGTAAAATCCAAGTCTACTATTTCAGAACCATAAATTCTGTGATAGTAGAATAGCCTTTTGGTTATGGTATTAGACTTGGGCCTAATATCAGCACACCAGGTGTTGGTTTAGGATTGTGAATGATATCTAGCAATGACAAGCTAAAACAAATAAAAATAAAAAGCTTATAAGAGAATTGTTAGCCAGAAGTCATAGGAAATTAGACATATCATTGGTGAGAACTTTACTGGTGCCACAGAATCAAAAATATTAAGTTTCCTCTGCCTTTGGTGCTTTAAGTTGGCATTCCCCAGTGTTGTAGGTGACATAGTATGGTCAGGATGACTTCCTACCATGTCCTACTGTGGCAGGAATCTTTAGGGGCCCTTAATGATATCTGGGTTCCACAAAATTGTGGTGCTAGGCCCCAGAATGAAGTGTGGGCCAATAGATGGCCTAGGATGCAACAATGGCTGGGTGGTGCTGAATAATGGTCTACACCTAAGTAGCAAAACAAGTGGTAATTAAGATTGTGTACTGTTATTGAGCACATAAATAGTATGGGACCATGATGGCATTCCAAGCTCTAATGAAAAAAAATAAAGATAGATAAAATATAATAGCCCAAAAAATACCTGCCAAGCCCTTACTAATTAGCATGGGGCCACTGTTTATAACCAGGAATGGGGGAGGACCTGCATCCCTCTGCAGAATACTGGTAACTTAATACTTTAATCTTGGCCTTTCCCCCAGAGGAGTTTTCCCCATTGTTGACATCCTAAGTTATCAGCACATCTGCTAGATCTAGTCAAGATGCAAAGTCAATGTCCACACCATAAAAATTCTGCACATAGGGCCTAATAGAATAATAGATATGCTTTAAGCCATCATAGCATGGTGGACAATAGGCATCCAGTAATGATCATGCATTGGGGTATGAGGAGGTTTGGTAGGGCAGAGTAGAAGCACCCTCATCACAACAGTGTTGTATGTGGGGCCTAAAAACCCCTTTATCCCTTTTAGATATTTAGTTCTGATGAATTGATTTTACTTTCATTTATCAGGCTTGGATATCCCTTTGACTCTGATGCCTAGTGATAGATACCAGACCTGTCACGTTGCCAAAGGAACCTTCACTGGCTGTCATTTTCATCCTTGCTTGCCAATTAAGTTTTTCCTTTGTTGAATATAAAAAGCATAAACCTTGCCTTATAATAAATGATAGCAAAAAACCACTTATCATATTCTCAACTAAATTTGACATGCGATTTTTAATTATCTCTATCTATTACAATGTAATTGAGGGGCTGAACTGCCATTATTCACAACACTGTGGAGCTTAGCCTTAGTTTATACCATAAAAATATGATAACGAAAATGCTCCACTGAACTACAGAAGTTCTGGATACTGCAATATATGATAACATACAAATGTGACAAACAACCTACAAAAGGTTACTGGAGTTGATATGATAAACTTCAAAAGACAAAAGGTCAACAGATAACCAAAAAATATTATGGAAATAACTTTATTGAAGAGAACTCCCTTTGTCACTGTGGGCCACTGTGGCTTGACTATATATACTTAGGCAATCACTAAGTGGAGGGTTACAATCTACATATGGCGTCTCTAGGGTAATTCTACTGGTCTTATTATGACCCGCCCAATGTCACCTAAAGCTTAATTATAAATCTAATCTTGCCAGGATATAACACTCATTAAGTATAGAACATACAGACGGCTCCACAAACATGTTGTGCCTTGTTAGTAAACAGAGTCAAGTTTGAATAGTAAAGGGCCATAAAAAGGTATAGTTTACAGGAGAAAAAGGTGTCCATTTATTACTAGGTGCAACAGGAACAATATAAATACTAGAGAATCCACTACTGTCAGATAGTGGAGCCTACTATCAATGGGTTTGTTGTCATGTTACCACCATTGGCAGTAGCTAGCGCAAACAAGCTAAAAGAATACCCTTCCGGTGGCCACATCTGGTGGCCACCGGAGCTAACAAAATATCCAAAACAAATGAACCAAGCTCAGGTACCCAGCTAATAGGCTAATAGCCCTGGAGTACAACAACACTCTGTAAAGCGGACCAGTAACTGAAAGCTGGTCCTGCCTTCAAGAGAACCTCCAGGTTGAAGTGGAGAATTCAGGAATGTACAGTTGGACCAGCGCTGTCCAAATCTGTAACGCAAAGTTTGGTAGGTTAACTATTGACGGAGAAAACCTCAAGTGAAATCTATGAATGTTTACCAACAAGCGAGCTTAGGGGAATATTGGTAATAGACTTTACTAGCAAAATAGTACCAACAGGTGGCATTATGGGATAGAAACGGGGGGATAAGCTCCTGGGCCCTGTGTTGCATACTTGGGCCCAACTTATATACTATAACTATAATAGATGATCTACGCTAATTGGTGGAGGGCCTGACTGGTTCTCCGTCTCTTCCGGGCCCCTCCCCGAGGTCGCCTGGTCTCTTTCCTTCTTTTTCTTTTAACGGTTGTATAGATGCGGCCTATTACAGTTCCTCAAAGGTAGGAGCCGTGCTCGGCTTCACAACTCTGTAAAGCGGGCCGATATCTGGAAGTCGGTCCCGCGCTCAAAAGAACCTCCGAGACAAAGTGGAGAATTCAGGAA
>JANBPT010001335.1:0-10494 GCA_027575765.1 Tieghemiomyces parasiticus | reverse complement strand
CTCATGTGGCTGGGTGCCATCCAGCAGGTGCCACCATGACGAACCGCGGCGGGCCACCTCGGAAATGCTACTGGATAGGCTGGGAATGGCCCTCTCTCCTCTTCCGCCCCTTCGTTACCCGTACGCCTATATGCTAGGAGGGACCTAGCGCAGTTGGTCCTGGCCACCGCCATCCTAAACGTATAAATACCCCGGGCCCGCCGCCTAGCCTCGTCTCAACATCAACCGTTCATTTTCTTTTATCCTACAGTACAGTTCGCACCTGAACCACTTCTACCACCTTTCCTCTAACCGCCCCACCATTACTCGTTAGCCTCGTCTGCTGTGCACTCGTTGTTAACGTCCGCGGTCCTTTCTCTACTCTTTTCCCGAGCGAAACTGGTTTTCTACTCGGTCTCCTCCCCTCACTTTCTCCCTCCCTCGTGCGAACTGCTCAGGTTTAATTATTTCGTTTTTCGGCTGCCGGTCTCCCGTTAACGAAATCTCCCCCTTCCCTTTACTATTCAACTGCCCTTTTCTGATCCCGCGTCGTTTTCTGGTAAAATGATGTACTCTTCAGCCAAGCTTGTCGCCCTGGTGGCGCTGCTCTCCTCCCCGGCCTTCGTCGCCGCTGTCCCTTTCGATGCCAACGTGCCTGTCGCCGTGAAAGGCGAGAGCTGCGACTCGAATACCACCCCTCTTGGTTGCACTGCCGATGGGTCTTCTGTCGCCCTGTGCAACCAGGGCCAGTGGGTCACCCAGGCTTGCCCCTCTGGTACCTCCTGCTCAGCCCTTTCCTGTACCTGGAACGAGGCTATCCCTAGCAATGCCGCGAGCTCCGGCTCCTCCTCAGCTCCTTCGACCGCCGCTTCCAACTCGGTCCGCGACGACCCCGGCTATACCGTCTCCTCGGACCCCACCTCCAGCGCCTCCGCGTCGGGCTCGGCCAGCTCGTCCGCCGAGTCCCCTGCCTACTCAAGCAGCAACCCTTCATCGGGTGGCGGCAGTGGCGGCGGCTCCGGCGACCTATCCAGCATCACTGTTGCCGAAATCCAGAAGGCCGTGACCGACAGCGGCTACCCGGAGCCCAGCTCTGAGGTGTGCCAGGCCTTCATTGACCAGTGGAGTAAGGGCGACATCTCCTCTGCCCAGGAGGCCGCCATGCTCATTGCCGAGTTGATTTGGGAGTCGGGCGGTTTCCAGTACGTCTCCGAGATTGCCTGCTCTGATGGTAAATCGTGCGCTGGTTCGTACGCCACCCCTGGTACCGACGTCAGCGGCAAGTCGTACTACGGTCGCGGCTACATTCAGCTCTCCTGGGCTGATAACTACAAGGCCGCCTCTGAGGACCTGTTCGGCGATGACCGTCTCCTGACCGACCCCGATCAGGTTGCCACCGATGTCAAGACCGCTGTTGCCGTCAGCCTTTGGTACTGGAAGGCCCGTGTCCACAACGCCCCCGGCGTCTCTGAGGGCAAGTTTGGCGCCGCCACCAAGGCCATCAATGGCGGTCTCGAGTGCGGTACTGGCTCCCCTACTCCTGCTAAGCGTTTCGCCATCTACGAGAAGGTGCTGAAGGCCTTCAACGTCCAGGCCACCCCCGATTCTAGCGGTTGCTAAGCAGTTTCCGCCCCATTTCCTCCGGCCCTTCTCCCATAGATCACCCCCTCTTTCTTTCTAGATTTCCTCTATGCCTCTATTGGCTAAAGGATAGTAGGAGGTTAGACTGCTAACGCACATCCGCATTGTATAAAGAGCAACAAAAATATTAAAACATTATCAATTTCATAACTAGCTGCTGTAAATAGTGACTTATTTGGAGTTCTCCAGTTTAGAGATTGCGTCAACGAACACTAGCGTTGATAAACCTCCTCTAGGTGTCTCACACAACCCTCTTATAGTAGTGCTACATTAAAATTTGGTGTGGAATTTTTAATTTAATTTTTATCACTTAAGCCCGAGAGCGAGGGCACGCACCGTAATCTCGAATTCGTCGTTTAGCAGAAATTAGCTACTCACCTGCCTCCATCCTCTCACGTCACTGCCAACGCCTTCATCTCCTTCTAGCTGCTATGACGGGTTTATACACGGGTTGCTTCCATAGAAACTGGATATTGTTACGCGACATGAGTTGGTGGGCACTGGTTTTACTGTTGTAAAAACGCAAACAGCAATTGACGGCTCTCGAGTATCATGATTAGTAAGTTTTGAGCTGTTAATTATAGGGACGTAGCTTGGAATTGAGTATAATTGTGAGGACAGATTGACAGTTTCGTGGTGAGAAACGGTCCACTTCCGAAGTCACTGATACCATTCGACTTATTGCCGGGCCTGTTGCCCATAGATATAGTATATGCCGGAAAGATTTGAGACCGTCAAGCTTACAGGCCGTGGTCTTACTGAATTGCCAGTACAGAGTGGGCATGTCAATCACACTACGGAGAGACCCCTAGGGTCGAGTCAGAGAGGCTGTCAACGAATCCCTAAAATTCTAATGTACTGATGAAGTCTAAGTGGCAATATCATGTAGGATAATGATCGTATACTTAATTAATAATAGTGTTTGTCACGATCTTCTGGGTAGGTTAATGTGTAAATAAAAAAGCGCAGTTGCCTCTTAGTTTTTTTGTCTATAGTAAACTACTGGTAATCCCGGGCCTGCTTCTAAATCGACGTAACCGCAAAAATTCTTACATACTAAATGTACCTTGCTTTCCCTTTATTTGCCATGATTGGACTACAATCTGGTCACGATGGATTCTTTTATTTACCCTCCCCTTTGTCATTACCATCCAAGCTAACCCCATTTATGATCGTGTTTCTAGCGGTCTACTCGATATTCATCTGGTGCCTCTTAAGGGCCATAGCTGTAACGATCGTAGGAAAATCCGGGCGCCCCTATCCCCCTGCGACTACAAGTTCCCTTATGCTGGAGTCAACTGGCCTGTTGAGCGCCAATGAACCAGCGATTTAGGGCATTGATAATAAATTCGGCCCATTGATCTGAACTCAACAGGCAGTCGGTAGGAGGGATCACAGTCATGATCAGGGACGCTAACCAGGCGGGCAAGAGACAACTTACAGAACTATGTGATTAAGTACCCTAAAACCGGCAAAGGCGAACATGTTCCCCATCTACTATATGGCGACTGAATTCAGGTTAGGTACGGTGCCCTTCAAGGTGGATAATGTCAGTTAAAGGATCTTTGGGTAGAGAAGTTTAACTGGGGAGGGCGAAAAAAACAATCGATCAGGGAATAGCAGGTGCCACTCACGGCCAAGAAATACGATAGCTAAGTGACCGCACGGAGAGGAGATCTAAAAAGACTGGGAACTATGGGGATAATATGACCATTGGTTTGGTCGATGATGCCAACATTGGGGAAGATTGTATGGAAAGGAAAAAGGAGAAACCAGGTGGCCTCTAGTTTTAAAAGCAATGACATGCCCGTAACTGTAAGTAAGGTAAATACACATATACGTACAACATTCCGCTAGAAGGGCTGATATGTACTCAAATGGCTTAGGGGCGATGCGTAAGAGTTTTAAAGCTAGGGAAGTGGTGTTGGGATAGTTGAGATCGAAACTGTAGAGGGAGGGGCGCAGGGAAAGGTTCATGGGAACCCCTATAGTTGTCAAGAATCCAATTGACTGTATTGAAGACCGACTACTTGATGAAATTCGCGTGGTGACGTGTAGAGAGAGAGAGAGAAAAGCAACGTACCGATAATTGTGGTGCCCATACCAATACTCAGGACGATAGTGCCGAGAGCGCCCATTACTTATGGTTATTATCGTGGACATTGACTATGGTTTACAGGAGCTCGGGCGTTAGAAGGTAGAAAAGGGGTCGCAGCGGAGTGGCTTCGAACACAACGTCCTTCTTCAGGTTTGGGCTGCTTTTGCTTGGCTAACAGGGCCAAGCAATGTTGGAAACAATGCCCTTGATAGGTACGAGGGCCAAAGCTGACCATATCCTTACACTTTATTACGCTACCTAGGACTCCCCCACACACACTCCGAAGTGAGCGGTTAGACCCGTCTATTAGCAGTGACCTGTCAAGGTCGCGCGGCCCTGGAGTGCCTACTGTGGGGGGGGTAGCTAGGTTATAGGGGTATATTTATAAATCACGTGATTTAGCCCCTCCCATTGGCAGCAGACTCTGGTCTGATGGCAGTGAAGATAGACCACAACGGCTAGCCTTGCCCAAGGCTGATGGATAACTGTCAAGGTGAACTATATTGGCGCTCGGCCATGCTTGAGACGGCCAACTTCCTCTTTCCCACTCCCGGTCTTTTTGATTTTCTAATTGAGGACGGACCGATAGGTAGCAACTTTTCAAGATGGTAAGCGTCGCTCACCCCTCCCTCTGATTTCGTCGCCACCCTCGCCGTCCGCCTGAACCGTACCCAATCCATCCATCCATCCAGGTCGCTTCCCGGGCGGTAGACGGATGGATAGGACTCGGTTAGCATGTGTGGCCCATTAATGGGCGTAGGCAGGCCGAATATAGCGGTAGACAATATGAACAGGACTTTTCACACCACCATCAGCACGACGGGGCGAGATTCGCGAGACATCCACTAACGCGCCCCATTCCTGCTTGCCAACGACGATATTCTCACCAACAGCCGACCCACAAGAACCTGACCACCAAGATTCACTTGGCCAAGAAGCTGCGCCAGAACCGCCCTATGCCTCAGTGGTTCCGGCTCAAGACCGATTCCAAGATCAAGTAAGTGGGATGGTATACTACTGGTTCAACGATGCCCGTCAGCGATCACCTTCACAATCCGTTCCCCGCCTATTGTAGCTTGGCAACTAGATTGCTAACCATGAACTTTGTTTTGCTCCCTGTTTTCACTCTACTCTTCAGGTACAACGCCAAGCGTCGTCACTGGCGCCGCACGAAGCTGAACATCTAAATACGTTCGGCTCTGTCCCCCGCCCACTCCACCTTTCCCAAGTCTCTTCAGTGGGTTCTGCGTCTTTCTCCCACATGGACGCTATGACCGGCTAATAAAGCTTGTAACATCTAAAATTATTGGCTTTAGCCATACCATGATTTACAACTGGTTATCGACTTCACTCGTATTTCTCCTAACAGGGACTCTACACGGCTGATAAATGGTACCTGGTGTGTAGCCCTGTTGATGCATTTTTAGGAGGTGCGATAGTTGATGGCAGTGTGGCTGTGCGAAGAGCGTCTCGGTGTCTTAATACACTGTTTGACATACGGAAACTACCCACGGCACTCTTCCTTGGTAATAAGATTGCTCCCTTCCATTATAACTACAACGGAGCACAGCCTAGCTTGTTATCACTTATCTTCAACTTGAGTACGGCTGCCTACAAGTAACTATCTGTCAGTCACGCCAACCTAAATGCCGTAGAGTGTACCATCCACCTTCGGGAGGAGCCTCTCCGTACTAGATCGCGTCTCTACCTATCATATAAATTATGCGTGGCGAAAGGCAGATTTTGGAGGATCTACGACTGGCAGCACTGCTTGTAAATTGGGCCCCGTTTAGGAGCGTACCCTATATGTTGGCATTGCTATGTCAACCTATGGTCATTATGATGTATATTTCGGTAGGGAACAAATGGATTAGGCCCCTACTGTCTGTTTATTATCAGGTCTGCACTTCGCTGTAATTACCCAGTAGATCGAGTGTTCGACCGACAAGGTAACACAGTCTAATACTCCACCCATCATGGTCAGAGGCATTGTAGCTTACAGCGGCCACGGATGTCGTACGGGAAAACTACCCTAGAGGAAAACTTGGGCTAATACTAATAAAGGAAAGACTAATAAACCGCAATAACGTACGAACAAGTAGGATAGCGATGATGGAAACTGTTTTTGATTTAGATAAGCTATCGTTTATTAAGTAGCGACCCAGGCGGTTTTTTATATGGAAGGATGCCCTTCTTCCTCCACAGCGGCTACGGTTTGGGTTAGGAGAATTCAAAGACGATAGAGCAAGGCGGGGCTAACGCCAAGGCGAATATGAAGGCGGCTGCGCGACTGCCAGATCAATAAGGAGAATATTGAAGGAAGTAGAGCGCTAAAATGATAGGGGCGGGGACACCTGTCAACGGGGAAGACGCCATCCAGTAGATCAGGAAGGTTGGTGTCGCTACAAAGGAATATCGAATATGAGAATAGGCTAATAAAGATAAGTAAAAAGTAGAGATGCCACAGCTGATCGGATCAATAGCTTCAGGTATCACGACGGACCTTGAGGTTGAATTGTTACAGCGCAGGAGAACCTCGATCCCACTCAATTATCTCGCCGATGGCAGGCCGTTTAATGGTTCGTATTTAGAGGCCTGGTTTGTGCCATCTGAGAAGGTAGCATGCGGTGAGAACAACCCTAACTGTACCCAGTTTCACAGCATAGTCCTGGTCGTTTCCTCCGACAGAGCACCGTGAAACATTGGCAACGTCGTTAATCATCCGCTTGGGATTTTTTTTCACATACAGTACATTTACCTGGTCACTCTTGTATTGGACCGATCCTGCATAAACTCATCTCCGAGGTTCCCATCCATCACACGGGTCTGGTCTGCGGCAGAAGTCTCAAGGATTGAGTACCTTATTTTTTATACATAACATGCATTTCTTACATGGCCCAGGTGATAACCTCCACAGTTTATTGTTTGAAACACAGAGCTGTAGACCGGCATAAATGGCAATTAATTTCCAGTATCACCCGTCGTTTCGGTATTTTCTAGGCCAAGTGTACTTGCATTGACCACGTCAATTCTAAGGCTCGTTTAGCTAAAGACATACTCCCGCAGGTGTCTGGCTAAAGGATGGCACCCGGAATGAGGTGAAGCCATCATAGTGACATGGTCAATGGCCAATCAGTGTTGTGTCAAACTATATGAGCCACCATTGCTGCTCCGCTAGTAAAATGATAAACATTAATACTTACCATTGCCCCACTTTCTGCCCCACCTTCTCCATTCCTTATATGTTCTGTTGCAAGCATTTCCACTGCCATAGATCTTCTTCTCCACCACAAAGTCGACATGAAAACCCAACTACTTCTCGTTTGCGCCGTCCTTCTGTCTGAGACCCTGGCCAAGTCCACCGGTAACGCATCTGGTGATTTGATCGGTATTAAAATTGACCTAACGAACAACAGTGACAAGTCTCGCCGTTGCTTTGCTGATCATCTTGGCTGCAGTCGAACTAAACGTGGGGAATGACGTTGGCGACAGATAGGTCAAGTCTATACGGCCCAAGACCAACTTCTTTCACTACAGTATAGGGCACCGCTGTCAGTGGAAGTTGCCGCTATTGTGTCTGGTGGAGCTTTATTGAAGACGGGCTAACCTATAGGGGAAGCGACAGGGTCAAACGGCTGCAAGTTGGAGAGCTCGAAAATGAGTGGTAGGTAGGGACACGGAACACCGTGAAGACAAGGTAAGTGTAAACCAATAAACGAATGAATACTGCAGAGAGAGATGGTCAGGTCCTACCCGGCCCTTTTCTATATCCTTGGGAAAGTGTTGGTCTATCCTTGCTATGGAGGACCTGGCAGCCGGAGGAGTGCGACGGTTGGGGACAGGGGTCGATATAAAGGGGGGGGTAGAGTCATAAGGGGGAACACCCCCTTTGTATCTCCCTACCGCAATATGCCTCCATCGCACTTTTTCGTCCGCCGTTACTCATGCCTAGTCATGCTTGATATTATCCATGTCAAAGTGTGGTGGACCCCGAAAAAGACTTCCCCGTTCAAAAATAAGCGGATCTTGAACAGGGATACCAGAGGGTTTAAATTATTCGCCTTGTAAGGCCCTATTTTTCTGTCGACATTTATGCTGAATCTGGAGGTTGACACTTCCAAAAACACAATGCTACACATACGGTTAGAGGCCTGTAGATAATAGTTCAATACGAGTTGATAGGGAATCCAAGTTATAATGCGAGCATGCGGTGTCAACTATTCGTTTCTCTTCCAACAGAGAAAAATGCATATTAATGATGGTAATATTTACTTCCGACGCATATATATTTCGAGTCCATTCTTAAGCCACAGCCTGGCCATCGCGTTTAACCGTGTAAACCAGCTTGTTAATCGACAGCCTTGTGAAATCATGGGAAGCCCAACTCCGCTAGGCGTGATGCCAAACAGGCCATTGGTATTGGGTTGAGGGGAGAGAAATGTGGCCTACGTAAAATCGGTATAGGTGTGCCTGGACAAGTCGAATACTTACCCTCAGCCTACGGTAGGGGAAGAGAGCATGGGGACTACTATCGGTACCCCTTAGTATCGTACCCCCTTTCTATATTAATACGACGCATGCGCTGGTTTTACGCATGATTTCATCAGAGGCAATAAAGCCCCCGTTCTCTCCCTCCCGCCCTGTATTACTACTACGACGGATATCCTCCAACCTCTGCCCACCAACCCGGATTTCAGTTCGCCGCGTGTAATGAGACCTATGCCGGGTAATAGAGGAATGATACAAAATTCCCCATGTTTAAGGGTTGACAATGGAGCAGAAATCGCCATGATTTCATGGGGCAGGGGTGGTTCGGCGGAATAAAGTGAAAGTCGACGAGTGAATTTTGGAAACGAACCAATCGTAGGAGGGTTTATTGTTGATAGCGTCGGGCCAATCAGTCCCCTACATAAGAAATTTAAATACAGGCGAGGAGAGGAGTAAGGATGGCTATTGAATGTCGCTAGGGTGCTACGACTCCTTTAGGTGGGGCGTCTAGCCCGATGTAATGTCCAGCTCGAACCCCCTCCCCCCCCCCGGGGGGAGAGAAACCGTGGTTCCAGTGGCAGCGGGGTTGGTGGACCCCAGTATTCCGGGATTAGACGGGTGTAGGGGAGATTGGGGGGAGGTGGGGGAGGTTGTAGAAAGGAGAGAAAGCAGGAAGGGGTGGGCCCTCAAGTGTGGAATAGAGTCCTCCTGCAGAGGCAGCGCGTCCAGACGTGGTGTGGGACGAAGGTAAGGAGGCCGCGGTAACGGCGAGTGTCTAGAGGTGGTAAGTGGGGGGAATGCTAGCAAAGCGGCCGGTTCTGGGGGGGGGGGCGGCGTCGTTGAGTAGTAATAGTCGGCCGAGCTGATACCAGTCGATGACGTGGCGTTATGTGAGTCGCACCCGGCTGGCGACGCATTGGAAGTGGGATCCGAACAGGAACCCGATGAGCTACGCTGTTCTCAGGCAGCCGGGGAGGGGCTATATCGACTAGCCAGGCGAGGGCGTTAGGCTATAGTTACTAGGGAGAGCCCTATTCTGTCAGCCATGCACCTTTCTCCGCAAGACCTTCACTACGATGCAGTCACGCTTGGGGCCTTCTAATGCCAATTTTACCTCCTTGTCGGTATTTGACACCCTTGTGCCGCTTTCCCCCTCGGATTTCGTTGTGTTGTACCTAGGCACCCTGCTAAGCAACGCTGCCTCTTGCTGTCACCGCTGTATGTTCCTTTTGCATGGTCGTTGTTGGAAGGGCGTCCATCCCCCAGTATGATCTTAAAATGAATTATTCGGGAATGTCCATGTCTTTAATGACGCTCTATTCGCCATCGATTTAATCTTATGACCTGGACCTCCGTATCGCACCATGCGCACTCCTACATTATTCAGTATACCGCCCTATTTAATGGACTGAGAGTCAGTGACAGTCAATAGTGGGCCGCAAGAGGGGAAAGGGAAGAGAAGATATGTTAATATCACGACCAAAATGGATCCGGTACGTCTTACAGAATAGTCATGTGCGTGCGATTGCACTCGCACAAATTATCGCGCCGCGTGTAAAGTGGCCGCTCTCAGTCGCCAGCGTGCCATATATATATTGAGCCCATTGGTGCCGTAAGTAATCCACCATCAGCATCAGCTGCCTAGCCGCATACCTCTCATTCTGTGTTTACGTACCACATCAACAACCATATACCTCTTTCTCACGCACCTGACTACCTAATAATCCACTGTGACTTATTGCTCTCAACGCATCCTTCCCTGTTACCTCGCACGACTCTTAAGCTTCCGTCCTTAATACTGCTTTCACCATGAAGATCTCCTTCGCTCTCGTCTCTGCTTTCCTCGTGGCCGCTGTCCATGCCGCGCCCATCACCCAGCTGTTCAACAATCTCATCGAGGCCAACGTGGACCTCCTCAACGACAACTCCAACTCCCGTCGGTTCGACCAGCTGTTCCACAACCTCATCGACGTCGACGTGGACCTCCTGAATGAGAACTCTAACTCCCGTCGGTTTGACCAGCTGTTCAACAACCTCATCGAGGCCAACGTGGATCTCCTCAACGACAACTCTAACTCCCGTCGGTTCGACCAGCTGTTCAACAACCTCATCGAGGCCAACGTTGATATCGGCAACACCCCCACCCGTCGGTTTGACCAGCTGTTCAACAACCTCATCGAGGCCAACGTGGATCTCCTCAACGACAACTCCAACTCCCGTCGGTTCGACCAGCTGTTCCACAACCTCATCGAGGCCAACGTGGACCTCCTCAACGACAACTCCAACTC
>JANBPT010001334.1:0-10521 GCA_027575765.1 Tieghemiomyces parasiticus | reverse complement strand
TCGTTTTTGAGCTCGCGCTCCCAGTTTTCCGTCCCCTCGTCAAAGTCATTGTTGATGCGTCGGATGAGGTCCAGGTCTGACGACGGCTGGAGGGTGTGCATAGTCTGCTGGCTGATGGCCAGCGTCTCCTCGATGGTCAGGTCACTCATGGTACTCGGTGTGGGGTGGGGGGGTAGGCGAGTTAAAGGACTGGAAATGGAAACGTGGCAGTCGGGTGAGAAAGGAGGAAAGTTAGGTATGTGCAAATGGGGGAGGGGGGATTATGTTGCAATGAGGAACCCTGCGGAGACCAATGGCCTCCAGACGGTCGGAGAGTTCGACAGAAGGCAAAGAAGGCCGCCCCTGGTGCCAGAGCGAGGTGGCCTCACCAAACGTAAACAATCGCAGCAGTGCCTAAAGTCACGTGTATGAGAACTGTCGGGTTGACGCTGCGCCGTGTCGACCTTGGCTACCAAAGTCCTGCTACATGAAGTCCCAGGTTCGGCCCGACAGCTAAGCCTAAAGCGTACCCTGGGTCATACAGAACAAGCGAAAGCACACACATCCAAATTGAGTAATCCCGATGGCGTATTTATTCAGGACTTAAACTACAAACAAAGAAGGAGGGGGGGGGGGGTGAAAGAAGAGTGGTTAAACAGTTAAAAGCGAGACAGAGCGTTTATAAAAAAAAGGGGGGGAGGGAGAAGGAGTACTGACAACGAAGGAGAGAGGTGTATCAGTGAACACCCACCTCGTCCAACGCCAGCCGGGTCACCAAAATATATGTGAAAAATAACAATATGAAAACCCATAACAACAGAGCCCCCCCCCGGCTAGACATTTAAAGCGTTTCCTCCTCTTCGTAGTCGGGGTTCTTTTTGAGGATGACGAAACCTTCCAGGGTTTGGGTGAGAGGCAGGTACTCTTCGGTGGCCAACTCGGCGCGCTCGCCGTGACCTAGAAGCACGGGGGTGGAGTGGGTCTGGAATCCGGTGATCGTCTTGGGTTTACCGGCCTGGCCCACCACATCGACGGCCTGGCCGACGCGAACGGTAACGTTAAGCGGCTTAAGGTCCTCGTCAAGGGTGATTAGGAAACGCGGGTACATGGCACGGACCAGATAGTACAGGAGGTAGTGCGAGTTGCCCAGGATCAGTTTCCGGGAATCGGTGAACGCCAGGAGGGGCACCAGGAGGCCGGCCAGGGCGGTCGGGGAGAGTAAGGTCCGGTCGGCGTGGAACGGGTTGAGGGTCATGGTACCCTTGCCCATGTGCACCAGACCCTGGGCCAGGCGAACCATGAACAGGCTATTGGCGTCGCGGTAGTAGTACGACGCCAGCTGCCGCAGCATCTGGGCTAGTCGCGCGTTGTTGGTGCCGGCACCCACCAGGCCCATGGCAAAGATGGCATTGATGGCCACGTCGTTGTCATTGTCGTGCGAGTACTTGCTCAGCGTCTCGAGGACGTGCACCTGCGGGTTGGACGCGCACAGCAGCCCGATGGCTAGCGGCACCGCCCGGCGGATCACCGACTCACCGTAGTGCATCAGGTGGTTGAAGGAGCGCAGGGCCATCTCAGACCCAATCTCCTCGCCCATCGCGATGATGGCCACCCCGAGCACAGCAAACCCTTGGTGCTGGTCGTTGTCCTTCTCGGGGTCCAGGTGGTCACTGCAGAGGTGCAGCATATCCTGCACCTTAAGGACGTTACCGGTACCAGCGTAGGCACAGGCGTGCACTAGGACCCCTACCTGGGCGCCCACCGGGTGCTCGATGGCCTTGAGGACCGCCAGGGTGGCCTCGGCGGCGTCCTGGCGCCCCATGTAGAGCAACGCCAGGCCGAGCCCCATGAACCGCGCGAAGGTACTGCCCAGATCGGTATCAGACCGCTCAGTGAGGGTCTCCAAGATGGTGGAGGCCAGCTCGGCGTGGCCGCTCCCGACCGCCACCATACCGGCTGACAAGGCCGATAGCGAAGCCAGCTCCATTGACCCACCATCGATGTTGCCGATGGCCGGGCTGAGCAGCGCGATAATGTCCTCACGGTTCGAACCGGCGTAGGCCATCCCGAGGCCCACTGACGCCATCTGCTTGAGCAGCGGGCTGGGGTTCTCCAGATAGTCCGCCAGTAGGGCCAAGGCCGGGTCCATCTCGCTGCGGATGCCCACGTTGACCAGGCCGATGGCCAAAAGGGCACCGGCCTTGATGAACTCCTCGCTGGCGTACAGGTACTTGTCAATCTCCGTCAGGCCGCGCTCCATGTCCCAGAGAAGGATCGTACCCAGGGACGCGGCCGCGCTCATCATACCTTGGTCTTTGTTCTTGTAGATCCAAGCGTTAGGACCGCCGTTGGCGTCGCCTGCGGCGTCGCTAGGCACCATGAGCTTGTCATGGCCGAACCCGGCATTGACGAATGCGTTCACGAAAGTGGAGGCAAGGTTTTGGCGCGCCGAGTCGACGTTGGTGGTAGTGCGCGAGTTCTCAAAGTGGGTCTTGTAAATGTCCTCGGGGGTCTTGGGCTCGTACACTTCCAGCTCGCGGGCCAGGGCGATAAAGTGCTCCGAGAGCTGCGTGTTACAGAGGCACTTGAGCAGATCCTCATCCTGAAGACCCTCCTCCTCGGCCTGGCGCGGAAGCATCTGCTGGCGGGCCAGCAGGAAAGCCAGCTGCTTCTTCTCGGCCGGGGACCGCGCGCTGTCAAAGTCCTCTTGGATCAGGTCCAGGTCGCCAATGCGCATCGAAAGTGGGAGGGCCTGGGCAGGGGTACCAAACTGGCGGTAGATGCAGCGGGCGGCCCGCAAAAAGTTCACGTCGTCGGGTGGAGTGAGTAGGTTCACGCAGCTCAACATGTACAGGCCGACTCGGGCGTAATTGTTCTGGTCCACGTAGTCCGGGATGCGGTCAATGGCCTCCAGTTCAATGAGCAAATCCACAGCGTCGTGCTCGGCGTTGTGTTGCAAGCAAAAGGGCACAAGTTTGAATCCCAGACTACGGAGGTCGTCCACAGGCTGCTCCTGCTCGGTGCGACGGCTGTTCTCGTAGCTGATCTCCGAGCACAAGTGGCGCACGTACTCGTGACCCCAGGATGCAATGTCTTCTTCGCCGCTCGAGCCCAGGAGGCGATACTTGAGGCAGTCCCGGGTGTTCTCGTCAGCGTAGGTCATGCCCAACACGGACAGGATGTCAGCCAGGGCGGTCTTGTCGGGACCCTCGGTCCATTTGTTGAACAGGTCGACCAGGGTGTGATAGTGGGGCCGCAGGTACTTGAGAGGCTTAGGCACGGATGTCATGGAGCTCGTCGATGTGCGGATAGTCGTGCGCAGGGACTCGAGGGCCGGCCGGTGGAGCGACGTATCGGACTCCTTGAGTCGCTCCAGAAGCATCTCCAGCTCGCTGACGAGCTGTTGGTCCTCCTCGGACTAGTGGAAGGAGAAGCGCGGGGAGGGGCGCGGAGGGGAAGGCAAAGAAAGGGAAGAGCGGGTTAGGCCAATCGCGAAGGCTGTGTAGGGGATGAGCGGCCAAATGTCCTAGTCACATGCAGCTCATCTCTGTCCACCCCTCGCGCTCCGTGGGGCAGCGCAGAAGTTGCGTCTCGGTCCTCACCGCGCTACCAGGCGAACCCATTGACCGGATCGGAACGAGCTAGTCCGTGCATGCATCGGGTCACCAGTGCCAAAACTACCCTGCCTCATGGAGTCACAGCGTGACGGGGCTAGACGGAGTCCACTTACCAGTTCCTCTTCGGCCTTGTCCTTATCTTTCTGATTCTTGGACAGGCGCTCGGCAACGGTCTTGGCGGTGAGCGTATCCTTGGCATCGACGGGCTTCTTGGCCCCCGTCGTGTCATTTGGTGCGGCCGTCATCTTGAGGTCGGAGGGCGGAAAAGACAAGCGTGAAAGGTGGCGGCGTGGGGCACTGGGAGGAGCTAGTCGGAGATAAAGATAAAAAGGAGGGGTAACGGAGAACTAATGTGGGCGGCGGTAAAGAAAACGGGAGCTAGCCGATGACCAATGGCGGAATAGAAGAGGAGAGAAGGCGGAGGAGGGAGGTGAGTCGATTTAATCGCATGCGCATAGAGATGTGACCAACAGATGATGCTTACGGTCACCAGCAGGTTGCCAGGGGATGTCATGGCCAGACTGATACGGGGGACTGCGGTCGCTGAGAAATAGCCACGCAGCCAGCCGGGGTCGAGGTGGAGTGGGCCCTTTTAGGGTTCCCACTTTGGAAGGTGGCGGTTGGAGGGTTTCGCATGGCTCCGTCCCCCACCGGGGCAAGTTCGGCAGCCGTGTGCCTAGTCTCATGTATTCCAAGCTATTGAACACGCTAGACTTCACAGGTATGGATATGAAAACTCTTCGGATATCGTGCGATGTCATCTTACAGTACAGACTAGATATTTATTGCGTACACAGTACTCCTTAACGAGAAGCCGGCCTTTATTGTATCAGCAATATGTAAAAATCTGGCCACGCTCCCCGACCTTACCCACAAGGATGCACCATCAGTGATAAGCCAGTGGCAAGTCAACCCGCAACCGCAACACACGCTGTGCCTCCTCCAGTTCGAGCTGGTCGATACCTAGGGTGGCGAGTGTACGTAGCTTGAACGGCCTCGTCCGGTCAGTACTAAACAAAATGCCTGCCAACCGGACCAAGTCGTATGTCTCCGGGCCATCGTCGGCATCTGCCGTACGGGGTGAACCAGCGACCGCGGACGCCAAGGCCGTCGGCGCGACCGACGCGAGCAGGGTCTGACGCGCCTGCACCATGGTACGGGTGCCAGGCAGGTGGTCACCGGGTGGCAGGGTCAACAGGGCGACAACGTCGCGAGTTCGGCGGTACAGGTTGGCCGGTTTAGCGATCCACGGGCGGGCTAGAGGCCATAGACCCAGGCTGACATCAAAGGCAAACTGGGCGGCCCCGCCGAAACTAAACCGGTGGGAAAGGACCACTCGGTCCACCAGGAAATCGTCGACCGCCCGCGCAAAGTCCCGATAGCACTGGCGAAACCGAATCTCCGGGAGATGCTGGGCGAGTAGCGTGAGGGCGTGGTTGAGGTGGGCCAGGGTGCTGCGCAGCTCGGTGGACACGCCGCCCGGTTCCTGGACACCATCGTCGCTAACTTCTTGGTCGGCGTCGTCATCGCCCGTTTCCGCCGCGGGATAGAGTCCGGATGCGACTCCGCGACGGACCAAACTATGCAGCAACGCGCGGCGGTCGCCAGTCCAGTCGGCGTTGGGTTTCTTGCGGTAGGGCCGGAGCCGCGCAGTCACATCCTCAATCAGGGCCTGAGCCACCGCACGCTGGATGCGGCGGGCGAGATCCTCGAAACCGGCCACGACCTCATCAAACACGGTTCGATCGAGCACCTCGTCGTTGTCGTCGTTCG
This sequence comes from Tieghemiomyces parasiticus, assembly GCA_027575765.1. Lineage (NCBI taxonomy): Eukaryota > Fungi > Kickxellomycota > Dimargaritomycetes > Dimargaritales > Dimargaritaceae > Tieghemiomyces > Tieghemiomyces parasiticus. The sequence continues at coordinate 5,152 of JANBPT010001334.1, read as the reverse complement.
AGACCTCACCTACGTCGGCACTACTCAGGTCGCTGCTGGACGGGGACTCTTCGACAGCGTCACCCAGGGACAGCTCTTCCAATGCGTCCACAAACTCATCCGGCGATTCGGGCCGGTCCGTCGCGGTGATTAGATAATTCTGTAGGAGGCTGGCCACTGGGAGCGGATCATCACGCTGGTGTCCCGCCGCCAGGTGCGCCGCGGCTACCGCCGCCCAGAGGTCTAGATAGTAAGGCTGGTCGGCCAGGTCACGTAGGGCGGTTGCCATGTACAAGCAGGTGTGCAGCCAGCGGCACCACTGAGTGAGGCGATGGAGTAGGTCAGCCGGGTCACGTGCGGTGGTGGCGGTCGGGATGGCCGACTGGGTTGTGCGGGCAGCCAGGTCAGTGGCGGTACTGGTCACATAGGCGAAGAAGGTCTGCTGGTAGGCCTGAACCTCACGTTCCACTTCCTGCAGGTAAGTCTCCAAGATAGGCAGCTGGATATCAGCCAGGAACCGAACGCGCTGAACCGCCCGCGGAAGGACTCGCATGCGCTGACCTATGCCGTCAATGAGATTAAGAAGGGTCTCCGCCGACCGCGTGGGCCGCGGGTCGTTCGGATCCAGGAGGTCGTCATAGAGCAGCTCCCAGGCCCCCTCGTCCAAAATGAGCTGGTTGTACTGCTCGGCCGCGAATTCCTTCTCGGCATCTAGCCAGCGGTCAAAGAGTACGCAGTCGGACAGGAGGGCGTCAGCCGTCCCGGGCCAGTCTAGTAGGTCTCTGTAAGGGTCCCCGAATCCCAACCAGGCCGGGGCTAGTCCGTCGTCGTCAGCGTCTGCAACGGAGGTCGCGCCGCAAGGTGGGGCAGGCGGAGGAGTGTAGAAATACACTTCCATCACGGTGCGGTCGAACTCCACGAGCTGGGCCACGGTATGGGCCAGCATGAGCGGTTCCTCTAGGTAGCGGGCGCGGTCGTGGTGGAGTTTGGTGCCGATGCACTGGATCCAGCCGCGGATGAACTCGTCCTTAACGCGGTAGGCCCGGGCTGGGGAGTGATCGAGCACAGGCTGCAGTTCCTCCTCGAGAAATGGGTAGTGGTCGCGGATGGCGTTGACCACGTGAGCCAGGAACCACTCTGGCTTATCCAGCCGGTTGGTAGCCCGAGGCCCGTCAAAGTGGTATTGGAACCGCACCACCAGCGGGCGCATCAGTGTCTGGATGGCAAAGAGGACGGGCGCGTGGTGATTCAGATTGCCGCGGGTTCGGGGCCGTTCGAGTAGTAGCATGTCGGCGAAGGCCTGCTGCAGGTCGTCCAGCCGGGGTCCCAGGGCCCGCGGAGCCGGGATCGGGACGGGCTTGGGCCATTCGAGGGCCTGTAGAGTTTGAATAAAGCGGCGCACCACGGTGAGCCGGATGTCATCCCACATGGTCGTTAGTTGTCGGTCTAGGAATCGGCGGAGGTGGGCGCACGGGCCCCACGGGGCGTGTGGGTCGGCGGTGTGCACGGCGAAGGCCAGATCGTGCAATCGGTGGTAAAGGCCTAGGGTTCGCTTCGGGTCGCGTGGGGCCTCCCGCCGGATTTGGTCGCCGAGGGTATGCGCCTGCATTACGAGCGTAAGGTAGTTCCGGGTGAGTAGGAGAGCATTGAGGTGCCCCGCATGGTCCGGGAGCCGGGCCAGCGGGGCAGGTTGATCTCTGACGCCTACAGCCGCCCGCTGTGCGATGGTACCCTGCAGCCGTTCGAGGCGGTGCAATTCCGCATAGGCCTGTTTGGTCGACCGTGTCAGGTCACGGACCAAACCGTCTGTCGCCTCCGTGACCTGGACAACCTGGGGCATAGCGAATGGTGGGCAAGAAGGTGTGCAAACATGGTTGTTGGGGTTAATGATGGTCTCAGCAGGGACCGCCGCACTTGTGCTGGTACTGGAAGGTAGAACTGGGCTATGGAGGAGGATGGCACCTGTAGCCCATGCCCAGATATATCCTTTGGCACATGATACGCTATAGGACATGGCCCATTCACGATGGAGACGACGGGATTGAAACTGACCTTCTCCTGAAGGGAGTGGGCCAAGGCCTCCTCTGTTGCTAGGATGTCATCTAGTTTGTCTAGACTGTCCAAGGTCTCGAAATGGTCATCGAAGTAGTGCTGCAGCTGCTTCTGCGGGACGGTAAGCGGTGGGCCAGTCATGGGCGATAAGGAAGGTCGCCCGAGGAGGGATATGGGAGGGGGGGCAGCAAGGGTGCGAATGAGCAAAGACAATGGCGCGGCAGAGTGGTTGGGACAAGGTAATGGGGTAGGTGAGTAGGTGAGCCTGGCCATCCGGTTACCCCTGGTCCCCTCTCCGAGCGTTAAACCAACAGGGTGACGTCCGACCACAGGGTGAAATATGGGTCCGAGCTGCACCCCTCCTCGTTACGTCAAACCGCACCTCTATGCCTTAAGGACACGGTCGATAGTTAATTAATGTAGCGTGTAGAGTTTGCAGTGAGCGTTTAGTTTCCGTTTGGGGACAAGTGGCGTAGGGCGGCCTTTGCTTACTACAACTAGCCAAGTTCAGGGGTTAGGCCTGAATTATGTCCATAGCTATTCACTGGCCACTGGGCTGCTAAGGGTGATCCGAGCTTAGCGCTGTCTGGTCTATCCCCGTTGTTAGATAACTGGCACGTCACCACTGGCCAGGAAACTTTGCAACCAAAATGAATGCCATCAGCCCCAGGATGCATGAAAAATGCCTGCCCGGCCCATTGTCTGAGACAACGCGGAAAGGCGGGCGAGACCGACGTTGGCCACAGGTTCCTTGCCTGCGTGTATTGCGCTCCTGGCGACATCCAGCCGGCGCTTCTTCAGGCAGATTATCGCACTTGGATACTCGACTTCCTAGGTCACGGCTGACGCTGCTACCTGACCACAGTGGCTCCTCCCCCTCACTGGTGACAGTCAAGGCAGCATTGGTACCTTCGGCCGTTGCTGGATAGCCACGCCGCACTATTTTTTTGATGCCAAAGCACCTGGTCGAATGCGGCTGACGCATACAACGTCAGCCAGGGCCCTTATGTCATGGGTTATGCGCATAAAGCGTCGCTTCTTCCTGGCCAGGGTGGGTGCCGGGCGCATTTACCTATTGACTTGACGCAGCTTCGGCCGTATCAAGGGTGCTCACCTGGTCGGGTGGGCTGCAGGGCCGCTGTTGGCATGAATTCGTATGCCAGTCTCCGTGCCACACACGGCACCACGACAGTCGGTCGAACAAGTAGACCGTTGCCCCGCCTAGACTGCAATATGGTGATAACCGTGCCTGTCTGGCCCAGCCCCAGGCCAAAACCTGCATCGGAGATTATACTTATCCAGGGTGGCCAGGTACTTAATTGAGCCTTCAGCGAGGCCGGGCATCGGCCGGGTTATTAAATGCAGTCCGGCCAGAGCGACATGGTTGTTTTGCGGTAACCAGCATGGCCTTGTTCTCCCTGACAACTAGGGTTTCGAAAAAATAAAAAAAGACCTGTTCAATGTCGTTAAACCCATTTTCTTATCACAATTGAACAGCAATATGCACGTCGTCACCATGCAACCCCGTGGGGGGGGGTTGAGTGAATAGGGATGGGGGTGGGTTAGCTAAAGCGCCGGTTCACATTGCCCATCCCAGCTGAAAATAGAATGGGGAGGGTGGGGGTACGACGAAAAGGATGTGCGGGGAAGAGCCGTTGTAGACTTGCATTTCGAACCGGCAACCAAGGTATTCATTCACTTTCCCGCCCACTTCCTTCTCGGTTTCCATGCTACTGGGCCCCCTGGACCGGGCTGCCCCACCCTGCCTTGCTTTGACACGACATGGGGACCACTAAGCGGTCGCCCTATCGGGTACGAGCGATGGGCCGCGTTGCTGCTCTCCCCGGTTGGCCACCACCATTGCCATCACGTAGTGTTTGTTCACCTGGCAGCTCCGGGTGTACGCTACAAAGCCACTTAACACCCAAAAGTGACACTCCACGCCCCGGTGCGTTTCAGCAGCCAGCTGCCGGCGGTTGCTTGCACACCAGCGAATCTGCCAAGATCGACGCCAACTCGAGCAGCCGGTCAGCCATCCTTGGCTGTCTCCATCCCGCACTCCCCCGGCCACCCCTTCTCCATTCGCCACCACAGCCCATCTCACAGCGAATCGCCAGGCCTTCATTAAGGCTGGGGCAGTTCGGCAGAGACAGCTGGCCGTCGAGCAGGGGCGACCTGAGGATATCATGCCGCATATGGAAAGGAGAAAACCCCCCAGCAGACTAATCTGGCTGTGAATGGGAAGGGATGTGCGCCGTTGGGTGAGGAAGCATTAGAGAAAAACGGGAGGTGGTTGGTGTATGCTTCGTTATGATTCTGTGCATTCACTCATGTCCCTACATTTAGTATTCATCTCAACGCCCACATCTACCCCTTGCTGGCCGCTCCACTCGCACCATGCGCAGAGCGTCAAGCCAGTCCGGGCCGGTGTAATGGTCGCCCAAGGCCGCCGGACCCAAGCGTCCCGCGAGCCATACGGCGACCCCATGTACGCCCCGGGCAGCCCACTTGCCGTGCCTATCGGATAGCATGGTTCGTCACCAGCCTCCGGAGCGCAGCCAATGGCCGTCCGGCGGTATTGGATCCACTGGCCTTTATACTTCGCCCCCCCACGGCCAGCAGCGGGCCCGCATGGAGCGGGTGGTTCCTGATATGCCAGCCGTCGCTCTCCGCGCTTGTCGTTCGCATCCGGTCGATCCCATTCTAGGACCCACCCTGCACTGTGGTACGGCTCAACCACACTGGCCGTGGCGACCTCTCGTCGCCCTTCCCCTCCCCTCCCCCACGCTCCCTCGATTAATGTGGCCGCCGTTCCCCATCCACTCGCAGCGGGGGACGAGAAGGGCGATCCTTGCGATGTTAAACGCTCAAGGATTGCTACGTGATTGACCGCTCCTCTTCCTCCCGTCGCCATCCCTCGTCCCTACCCATTCCGCTGCCCGCCAAACTCTCTCCACCCCTACATTCAACAACCAGCTCCGCCAGAGTGTCACCCATTTTTTTTTGGGCTGCCACCATATATCCCGTCGTCGCATCCCGGCCATCTAGCTCCGTCCCTTTTAACTCACTTTCTCCCCGCCGTGTTCGTTGCTCGGTTATCTCTTTTCGCATTCTGCCTTAC
>JANBPT010001333.1:0-10570 GCA_027575765.1 Tieghemiomyces parasiticus | reverse complement strand
TCTCCATTTTTTCCCATCTTCTTCAAGCAGGCACAAAGATGAAAGGATTTGAAATGGCCATCCTTATTGGCTACATTTCATTAGTAAGCAAGTTCTCTATTGTTCTACTCCTTTTTTCTCCCATTGCTCTCTCTTTGATTTGGTCCTCACAAAAATCCTCAACTGCCAAATCCTCCCTCCTTCTCCTACCATTTTCCTCCTCCCCTTTTTTCATATATATATACCCCCCTTTCCTTCCCTCCTTTTTATCATCATCAGCTCTATCTTCTTTCACTTTCTTCTCTACCTTCTCAAGAATAAAGTTCCCAATCAAAGAACTTAAAGCTTGATCATTACAGGATTAAGGAAAGGTGATCTTGGTGGGTTCTTAATTTGGTGACCTTTGGTGGGAGGTTATGGTACAAATGGTAGAAGATAATGAAGATAAGGAATTCATGAGCCAATAGGGGTATGGAAAAAGGCAATGTTGCCAATGCAGAAGAGGGCAGTTATCTGGTTGACAGGGGAGATATATTGTGGCTTGACCTGATTTCCCTTGCAGGCATGACAATATGTATGTGTCATTGTACAATCAGAGAACTGCCCAGTGCAAGAGTAGACAAGATGGTTACAGAGGCATCCACCAAAGAAGACATAGAAACTTTGGATCAGTAGAAAGAAGGATAAGATCCATAGAGCAACAAGAAGAACAATAATAGTGGTAGTTAATCAGGAATGGCCAATTCCCATATTAACAAGGAGCGTACAAATTACCTGGGAAACTTGGCCCTCCATCAAGTATTGATGGTAGTCAGTTATAGTAACCACGCGTTATTCAAGAATTGTAGGAAGTATAATGAACTATTATGCATAAGATGGCATGGGCTGTGCTAGGTAGGAAACCGGGGGTGATTAATGTGGTAATAAAGTATAAGATAACCATAGTTTTGTTAAGATGTTCCTTTGCTGGTTCATATAGCCGGCAGGGCTTATGAAAGAGGGCTAAGTTATTACCAGAAGTCGTGTAGATGGGGAGGGCCAATAAAACTTGCTTAGGTTACAAGATACGAAAAATATCATCAAGTTGCAACATTAACAAATAGGGCTAAGGTGTTAATGAGGGTAGCAAGGCGGATATGAACTGGTGGCTCCCCATCATACTGGTTAGTTGGTAAATCGGTGGACGTTCTGGAGTGTGAGGTGACTAAGTGGCTGCTGCAAGGAGTTTCTTGGCTACCACTGCAACTATAATAAAAAACACACCCTCAGATTCGATCCTCACTAGGCTAACTATCTAGCTTCTTCAGTCCATTATACCACTTGCCTTTCTGATAATATCCTTCCTGTCGTCCACGACCAAGTCACTACTCCTGGTTGAGTAACCCCCCCCCTTCTCACCCGAATATCACACTATCACAACCCTTCTACTTAAGATATTACTGCCCCTTGGTCTCCACCCACCGCCGTCTTCAGATTCCAATATCCAGAGGTGACATCAATTTATAAATTCAGATAGAGCCGGTGCTCGCTATAGGGCATCGGAAATTGGCCTTCACACTACGTCTCCCGTTCAAATATATCCCATGCAGGGCCCGCAGTTGTCACGTCCACAATCGGTAAGCCTAACTACAACGACGGCACTAAACGTGCCGCAGGAATTCTGTAAAAGTAGAGGGATCGGACCTGAAAGAAAGCACAGGTACCCGTTTTTAACCTCAACCGTATGGCCGCAAACAAAGACCAACAGAATGGGTGAGCACATCCTGGGTATTACAGCGTTGGGATCGGGCCGTAAAGGTACTCGTTAGAGAGGCGAAAATTGAGATGATTGGGTATTAAAATAGAATACCAATGTCAGTAAAGGGTGAAGGAATGGTACAAATCCGAGAATTGCCGTGACGCAAGTCTATTTATACGTGGGAGGGGGGTAATACCGAATTGATCCAGCCGATTAAGGGCAGTAGCTGTGAAAGAACTGTCCTTCAGGCAATGGATATAATGGAGCAGCGTCGTCAATGATAATGTGGGTTTTGGACAGGGCGTCGCAAAATAAAGCGCCGAATTTTGAAGGTTTTCGTGCAACTGTAATATGGTCGAAACGGGAAAAACTAGAGGAAGGTTGACGCAAGCAGGTTTAATGGGAACTGGGAAAAGGGGGGGTTGCATGGAAATGTGCTGAAAAATGAAAATGCTTGATTTGGAGGCTTATATATATATTTTGAGACCCCTTAGTTCCGCGCCAAGATATTTCCGACCTTGATCACCAACTGTTGCCTTGATGTGTCTTGGTGGCTACGCGGCTGGTTAAACAATGCAAATTCCATAAGTGACGGTGAAAGAGCTGATGGAAAAACCGCAGTCATGTTCCAAAAGCGGAATGGCTGGCTATAGCGATGGGAGGTACATACTAAAACAGTAACGAGAAATGATGGAATTCGGTCGAAGAGTATCAGCGATAGTCATTTAGTACAAACGGCCTATAGATCAGTATTCTGAGGCGCCTTATAGGCGCTTTTCCATTTGGTAACTGACGGATAGACCAGAATAACAGCCAATCGCAATGGTGAGGGGGTGGGGTGTGATCACTCGGACCACCACGGCAATTAAGAGAATCGGAGTAGGGGGGTGGAAATGGAATAATAATAATGATATATATCTACGGACCACGAATTTACCTAATTTCCCACTGCGAAGTGTCCAGATAGCAAGCAGCTAAATCATGCAAGCCCCGGCTGAGGTAAAAAAAAAGAGGCAAGGTCGCTTCGAATAGGAATGACCTAGTATATAAGCGTCATATCTGGTACAATGTCAACTTTAAGCCTCAGTGAATATATGATTGACTGGCACTGTTGGTCAGGATTTTCTGTACACGGACGTCAATGACAATGTACCAAGGGACGGCGGCCGGTAACATGAGAAGGCCGCGTTTTGGGTTACAAAATATCTTCCAGAAGACAAAGCAAGGCAGCATAGAAAGTACGGCATACTCAATTATTTCCATACGCCATCTAAACTGAAAGAGACGTAGGGTAGCTTTTAGATTCGTGGCGATGTTCTCTAATCGAGAGTGAGTCATGAGATTTGTGTCAGTGACATGGCTGGGTCATGCATAGGCCTAAAGGGTATGATAATGAGACCCTTGGCAATTTGTTTATTTTAGGGTACAGTACCACGGCTACACAAATTGCAGTCAGGCAGACGGCAAACGGACCGTGAGAGTTCAATGCGGTACGGACGGTAGCGACCGCAAAAGCGTGGCAGACTGTTGCCCATACCGTATGCCGCCAGACAGAATTCTACATGACTATTACATCCACGCCACCCGCACCGGAAGTCGGTATAAACGCGTCGGCACATTCTAGTCCCAGAAATACCTCGACAGGATGCCTGGCAAGGTTAGAAACACCGCCAGTCGGTAAAAAGTATGGTCTAAGAAACAGTATATCAAGGTTGGGCATTCCCCCCCCCGCTCATTAGACCAAAACGAGCAGCTTCCGTTGGTTGTTTCGTTGGGTGATAAACACCCATCGTGTCAGTTGACATCACCTACCGTGTTTTCTTGGCCACACGTAAGGTATAAGTGGTAGCATGGATTCTGTAGCGATATTGGAAAGTTGGAATATCAAATAATGTAGCGGGGAAAGGTAAGACTGGTCACCGGATGAAGAGGCGAGACAGGTTTGTTAAACATTAAGGAGTAAAGTGCGTACAAGAAGTGAAAGAGTTACAAAAAAACCTGCCATGGTAGCCCCTATATAGAAGACAGGTAATCAATCATAGCAACCAAGAAACGAGGTTTCCATGGATCCATCGCCATGGAAGGCCTCATCAATCAAAGTATAACGGTCGATGCTAATAATTAATTCACACCAGAAGTGTTTCCCGCGCTGGGTCCCGAAACCTTTGTCCTAACATGCAAAGTAGCTACGGATGAATTGCCTAATAGCCCCAATCCCTATTGTTTCAGTAGCGTACTGCTTCACTTGACGTTATGATTTGGTTATATTGTTATAGCTGACACCTAAGATATACAGATTCCCACCGAAGCGACAAGATAGGAGGAGAATAATGACGATAAGCCAGTGCGGCAACGAAAAACACTAACTTTACAATTCATCGTCCCAGGAGTAAATCGATATATCGGATGGCGATCCAGGACGTGCCGCGTTGCCACTACGGTCGATTGGAATGGAGTGACCGAGGCCACCCGCTTCGGCTTGTCCCGCCTGGCGACTTCTCGCGACATTCCCCTCCATGGCAGGGGGGGTTTCGCCCAAATGCGCCGGATGAGTGCGGATAGGCGCCTTAAGGTAGGCCGGGGGATTGTGAATAAGATGCTTGATGCCACCAGCACCAAAGTTGCGCGGAACATGCCGTCCGTTAGGGAAGGTCACTGTGCCACCATCCAGCTTGGCTTTGTTAGCGGCGAGGTCGACCGACAAATCTGGGCAGTAGCGCAGTAAGTGGCCTTCCTGTTCGCAGTAGTAGCAGACCGGTTTAACCTTTTCAAATAGCGGGGTATGGGGGAAGCGGGACGCCAACGGTGGGAGGCGGGCCGCATCGACACTCAAGCGCCACCTCTTGGGTTTGGGCTGCGATGCTGCCGTTTCCAGGTTACCATTCTTCGCGACAGAGGAACGCAGCAACGCCGGAGACGCAGTGGTAGCCTGGTTATCGGTAGACGGTGGGCCGGCTACAAGTGCGGCAGGGCCCAGGGAATTGGTCGGACGCGGGACGGCCTTTCGCACGGATGGGCCCGAGAGAGGGTCGGGTCCTTGGACGTGTGGACCCAGCTCGAGTTGGGACCCGGTCAGCGGATGATCAATCGGAGAAATACGGAACTGGCTAATTGCATCACGTTCAGCCGCCAGCAACATATTCTTTTTGGAGAGGTAACGCTCCTTGGCCATGTCTGCAGATAGCCCGGAAAGGTCGTCGGATTGCAAGTTGAACGCCTCGGCCAGGTACTTGTAGCGACGTTGGTCAGAAAGGCCCGGCACCGCCGAAAACAACGATTCCAGCCGCATGATTAGCCCTCGGGAACCACCGAACCCCCGGTCCGAAGAAACCACCTCTTCCAAACGGGCCACGGCAAGGCGGGGTCCAATGCGCTCATGTTGAGCGTCGCCGTAGGAGACAAGGGCCTCGCAGAGTCCGTCCCAATCCTTGTCGGTGGATAGCGGAGCATACTTAACCAGATCGGCAACGTCAGGGGGGACGAGCGGCAGCAGGGCGTCACGGATTTCCTCGCCCTGGTAACCCCAGTACCGGCAGTAAAGGTCGAAGCGCTTCACGAAGACGTGGTAGTTGGAGAAATTATAGGGATCCGGTTCACGGCCGGCTAAGGCGGGAACGCCCGAGGCTGCAAAGGGTCTGGGAGCCATATTGTACGGGGTAGAGACCAAAGGTAAATTGAATACAGAAGGGCACCAGGGGTTATAGAAGTTACAGACGGATTGACGGCAGATAAGCAGCGTAAAAGGCGCTAGATAATTCTCGGACGAGGCCCAGGGAGGGCTCGATTATATAGGAGGGCACCCTCTCAGTGGCCCAGCCGCTGGACTCACCTCACCGTGGCGACTCTGTCCCCAGGTTTCCCACCGCTAGGTTCGGTAGGAACAGAGCTTGAGTTAATGTACGTGGAAAGTGGTAGCTTTGTTGTCATGGAATCGAGGTATGTCGATTTAGGCGCAGTTGGGGGAATAAGCTCCTAGGAGTCTGAAACATCACAAGACCTGAGGTATAGCCTGGCAAGTCCTCTGAAGCCAATGGTTAGACACCACCCAAGAGAAAAGGGGGAAGGGCTGTCGTTCTGAGAGTGGAAATCGAAGTATACCCATGTGCCTCGCGCATGCGCGGTGCAGCAACAAGGATATCGACGATATGTCCGTTTAATGAAATAAAGCAATATTTGGCGACTTTGAGCGCACACGCTACTGGCAACGAGCCCATATAGGTAGCCCCATTCCCCATAACTTGTGGCTTACGATCCGAGTAGGGGACTCGTTTCTGAAGCCCCCAGAGCATTGGTCGTCGCCACTTCGCGGCAACGTTCCGCTGCCGCACGCTCCCGACGCTCGCGGAAGTGCCAAGCGATACATATGGTTAGCAGAATGCCCTGAAGGATGGCCGACATGAGGTAGGTAATCCACGAGGTCCAGTTGACACCCGGGCGAACATAGATGGAGTAGGCAAACAGGAAACCGCCGGGCGTCTGCATCAGCATCATGGGGATACTCAGGGCCCCGACGGACTAGATAGAGCCGATAGAGTTAAGGGAATGAGTCAGGAAGAAGCGGGCGGTGTTTGGTGAGCGCGTATGGCTATAACAAAGCCTAGCGCCATTCAAGCCTGATAAGCGCCCAACAGAAGGAGGGAGGGAAACCGTGTATATCACACCTACCTTGCGACACCACGTCTTGTAAATCTGCGGGAAAAACTGCATGCACGCCAGCACCATACTAAAGATCCCCAGGACTGCGGCCCAGGTCTGAATCTGCCAGTCCTGGGGCTCGAATGTGACCGCCAGGGCAAAGCTCAGGAAGGCGGTGAGGGCCATGTGGCCCAGAACGGCCCGACGGACGGCCTGGGCGGCCGCCCACTCGGCCGTTTCCGTCTTATGGCTAGGTGCGCTGCTGCCGGTTGAAGTGGGTAACGCGTACTTGAGGTGGGCCGGGAAGTAGATCTGGTACAGCACAAAGATGCCAAAGAACATGAACCATTGCGTCGAAATCTGCCAGACGCCGAGGGAGTTGACCAGACAGTCACCTAGGTCCTGGAGACAAGGCAAGGAAAAAGGTGGGGGAGGAAGGCCGGGGAGTCGCTAGGCAGGTAAGCAATCCGACTAGCCGCTCGAGCTCTAGTGGCTCTTACTATGGTTAAGGTTGCCCGGCGGGGTCCCGCACGGGCGTCGAGGAGACCCTAAGAGAATCCAACGGGCCCGGTCGCTTACCCAGACTTGGCAGCAGAGCAGGGAATTAAGCTGCAACAGGAAGATGTTGTTGACGTTACAGAAGGCCGAAACGGTGCCTAGCAACAGGAAAAACGGACTGAAGCCCTCACTGGACCGGTTCACAACGATCTTGATGTGCTGTAGGGAGGGTCGGGGAGGTGGCAGGGCGATACTTGCGGCGCGAGGTTAGGGCCAGTGGCCATGAGCTAGGATACAGTGCCTTGGGAGGAGCCAAAGTGCCCAGGCGGCCCTCATTCGCCGGCCTAACATATAGTCGGGTGGACTTACCTGCGGTAGGTACGACAGGAATGTGCCAATACACAGGGCGACGCCAAGGGCGGTTTGGGCGTGGTTGGGTGGTATCTCGACGCACTGGTCAGCCATGGCGAGGTGTCCGGTCGGAAGCTCGATGAGGAAACTTAAAGCGGATACGGTGGCGTGGCTTAAAGAATCCAGACCCAGACGGTGTCGGGAATGCTGACGTTCAAGCGGTTGGCGGGCTATCCAAGCAGATGACAGGAGGCTGCGGCAAGGTACGCGGTAGGAATGAGGACGAGGGGGGGGTACGCGTTTGTAGCGGGGCTAGTGGAATTCAATAGGGGCGCACGTAATGGTGGGTGAGAATGGGTGTCACTTTGGGAGGTAGCAGCTTCTGGGCAGCTGGTTAAAAGATTAGGCCCGGGGCACAAGCCCCCGGTCACGGCTGACCACATCAATTGGACCTAGCCAGTGGCCATGTAAAGCGACTTGGCCGCTTGGGCTGATAGGTCACCTGACTGGTCCCACTTAATGGTCAATTCGTCAGGTGCTATGGGGGAGAGAGGCACCACTGGAGTCCGGTTGAAGGGTGCTCTAGCGTCGGCCATCGGCGCTAAGAGCGATTCCTTCCCAATTAACCTTAGAGAAGGCCATGGAGCCCGCAGCAGCTGGCCTAGGGGCCAGGGGTAAGGGAGGCAGACGATGACCGGGTTAATGAGAATAGATCTGCAGGACAGCCGGGTTAATGAGCGCAGGTCTGTACAACGTCGTCGGGGTATGAAATTATAAGCGGGCATTCCACGCAAGACACGTAACGCACAATTTGACTGTATACCAGCGACAAAAAGGTGGCCCCAGGTCTGGGGCTAGCGTGGCGTCGGGATTCAACCCTGGCCGTGTGGCCCACCACCCCATCACGTGGACCAGTGGCCCTAGATTCGGCCCCATTCAAGCCTATTATTCGGCCAACGCTCTGCCAGGCAGTACTTGTGCTGCTCCAGGGTGATGGTGAGGTATGGCTGACGGGTCAATCTGGGCCATTAACCAGGCTCACTCCTAAAGTGGGTGGAAGTGGTGAGGGCCCTGCCAACCTCGACCCTCGTAATGCATACCCCTCACTAGCGAATTACTCCCTTCCATTCCCCCCATGCCAACCTTGACCCCCGGGCCGGGCGATTTCTTAACGCCCAATGTCGGCGAGGGGGCCGTGTACCGTGAGGCCTGCACTGTGGCTGGTCACCTCATCGTCGCCCGGACGAGCCAGGTGAATACCTGGTCTCTAGCGGACGTCACTAATCGACATGGGGTATGCCAGCGGCTTCAGACGACCCTGGCCGGCTGGTCAATTGCCTCCCTTGAGCGCCTGCATACATGGGTAGACCACCAATGCGCCGCAACAGGGATAATCGACCTTCCCACTGGGGAAGACTACCGCTGGGCCGCGCACGTGTTCGTGGCCACTCTACTCGGCAACGTCTATCTGCCGAGCCCGCTCTACGCCACCATACTCGGACGTTATGGTGGGCCGTTATTCGTTGCTCCTACCGATAAGAACGATATAGAGTTCCTAGTCGCGAGTACCCAGGCCGCCGGGGCCATCGATGTTCTCGGCCAAATTGCCGTGTTGGTCGATAGAGAAGCGCCACCACTAAGCCCCTCCCTAAACTCCGCAACGGGTAGGTCGATTAGCCCGAGAGGTAGTCTGTGGCTTACGAGGGCAGGTTAAGCAGGCGTCCCACCACGTGTCCAGTGGTTTTTTCCCTCCGTACCGACCGGTTGATCGTAACTCTAATCATTTAATGCTGTGCCATATTACCAACCCTCATCCGATAATCGTCGTTAATTCCCAAGTGATCCTCGCCGCCGAGCCTCTTGCGGACCGCCAGGCTTGGAATCGGCTTGTCGTCGCCTGCGAACCTGCGGCCCGGATCCTGGAGACACGGTACCAAGCCCTGGGCGAAGCGACGGCCCTGCAAAGGGCAGCACAATTGGACACCATTGCCTCCGTTTTGCCGGGCTCGGATCCGGTGTTGAAGGTAAGACGCCGCACGAATGAATTTTACCTTTTGCCACGTGTCACGTCCAGCATCGACTTGGTTATAACCAACCCCTTCCTTCACAATGATTGCCTGGGACCGCTCGGACCTGCTCCACTGCATTCTGCCAGGCGCAAATGGTCCTAGCCATCATATGGTGGCTCGCCGAACCCACAGGAAGCAACGGCGCAGTGAACGATCAGCTCATTGAAGACCTATTAGGCCGGCACTTTATGGCCTCTGGAGCAGATGCTGAAGCACCAAACAGCCAGGCAGCCTGGTCAATGTGGGCGCGACTTGGTCCCTACATTCCTGCTCAGAGCTCCGTTCGCCACCAGCTGGTGGCCGCTGCGTACTGTCAGGCCCTCCAGGCCTCCCCAAACGAATCCCAATGTCACTGGCGGGTGCTGGCAGCCATTTCCCGCACCACCGCTACAGGCCCCTTGGCGACGTTTATACAGGATGCGGTCAATTCGTTGCCCCCGGGCAACCTCAAGCATGAGATTGTGGATATGCTCCAATAGTCCCGGACCATACCCGCCCGCTCTACCGCACTAGCTGCGCTATATCTATGTACTCTAGTATTAAATCAATATATCGGAACTGAGGGGTCATCGCTTTCCCTTCGGATTGTAGCCGCCTCCCCAATTGGAACACGCGCATGCTTGCCTTTGGGTACCCGGCAGTATCGCCCGCTTTAGCCAGAGGGGCCTCCGTATTGGCGTCGCAGCCGAGCGCCGTGCTACCTTGACCTCTGGCCACTACATGCCGTGCCGCTGGGCCCGTTAGATGATAGAGGAGTGAAGGGATGTACGCGAGACATGGACAAAGGGACGCCTGTCGCGGCTTCGTCCCATTTACCCTCTCTTCCTTTCCTTCTTCTGCGACCTCCCACATACGTGGCCAAAATGGCATTCGGGATACCTATGATTGGATAGAGAGGTCACTGCCGCAATACGATGTCCCCACTGCCCGCCTCTTTGTTCACCATGAAGCTGCGACTCGGTCGCTTTATGCATACTAGTTAGATGGGTGTGGCCGATAGGAAGGCGGACGGCAGATCGTCCAGCTCCACCTTTTTTCACTGCCTCCTTTGTCACGCGGAGCCGCCGACATACCGAGCCCTCACTTAACCTACGACAGGCCCAGCGGCCTGTGCATTTGGGGAAGCCACTCGCGACCAGTATAAAACTTGCCTTCCTCCAGGACCTTGTATCGCGCCCCCCCCCACCTCGCCCCAACTGCCCATTCTCTGCCCGTTTAGGATTTCTGAAGCCGGCTTACACTTCTCCGCCCCATCCTCTGTTGTCTCTGTGGACGCCACTGACCCTATTCCCCACAATTT
>JANBPT010001332.1:0-10577 GCA_027575765.1 Tieghemiomyces parasiticus | reverse complement strand
GGATGGGGGTCTAGCTCAAATGGGAGAGCGCTCGTTTAGCATACGAGAGGCACGGGGATCGATACCCTGGTCCTCCACTTGGTATTTATTTTTACTGCGGCCTCCTCCCTCAGATATGGCTAGTTACATCTCCATCTTAGGAGAGATGATGACGGTTTAACAAGAACTTTGGCGATTTGTTCATCACAGGCCGTTTATACTTTCGTCATCGCTCAGATAATTTTTTGGCTGATGGAAATGCGATGTTAGCTTCTATTTACCCGGCCTGTTGGTGATCATAAATGTGACTATTTACTGTCTACTACGCTGCTCAAATCAACATGGACGCTGTTGAATTTAGAGGCTTCTATCGATTTTTTTTCGAGTGAGTAAATCTTTGGCGCAGTGTTTCATTGGCTGAAATTACCGCAGGTACAATCAGGATTATCTTGCCTGGCAGTGTATTGTGGCGATAATGGTCGACAGTCTCGGTGCCGGGTGGAGTCCGGAGCCACTTCTGTTAGCTCACGCACACTGTCAAGCTCGGAGCTGTGAGCAATATCAGAACCAGTAACGACTAACTGAATTTAATTTCAAGCTTGCTATCGATGATAATGGTGAGCCTTACGCAAGGAAGCATCTGTGGCCAGACAAGCCTCTGGTCAGGTATGGGCGGATCAGAGCTATCGAGCTAAATAAACCGCGTGACGAAGGGGTTGGGCTAACGCTGCTCCATATATTTCATGCAATATTTCTGTATGAGTGGCCGGATCAGAAAGTAAGCGGAGGTTAAATAGTCGACTCGTATAAGTGGGGATTGCCTTTAAATGTTGTCCCAGGAGGAAGCACATATCAGACGAGTGCAGACGCGTCTGGGGTATCCACCATGGGTAATATTTCTGCTGGATTATAGCAGGGGGGGAATGAGCCGACTAATATATCTTGGGAACGTTCTTACCGAATTAGGGCATGGCCGCACTGGAGCCGGGATAGGAGGTCGGAGCTTACCTCCCCCATTATGAGGCAATGGGCGAGAAAGGCGGCCGTTGGGGCATAGTCAGCCGATACTGAATAAAGGCCACGTCCCCTATTTGAGGAAATATCGGCTGAGGTTCTTAGAAGTAAGGTCGGACGCTCCGTATGCGGGACTCGGATTTCCTGCTTAGCACCTTCAAAGGTCGCAGTCAGCTGTCGCCCAATCCGTATGCCTGGACCTGTTCATTCAGCGCCAGCCAGCGGGATGAGCATAACCATCCAGCTGTTACCAGCTGCGGGCACATTACATGGCGTAAGTGAGCGAAGGGTAGGCGGATCATAATATTTACCTAGACATTCGAGGGTGACCCCGTACGCGCTTTATTTTAATTTTTTTAGTAACCGCAGGCTCGTCTGCCTTGGCATACCCAGGATTTCGAGGCGGGGCGCCACGGCCGGACACCAGGTGCAGTACCGGGATCGAGAATTATAACGTGACATTCCAATGCGCCATCTGTTGTAGTCCTGCCCGTTGGCCTAAATGTATCCGCCTTTCTCTCAAGATGGCGAGGTCGCTTGCGCCTCGCATTCGACTGCAAATATTGGCGGAGCTGGAAAACAAATTACCTGGGGCGGCGTGGCCGTAGCCAGCCCGATCCATTGGCAGCGGTAGTGGTCCAGGCCACCAATGGTGGGTGAGGGGTGGGAGAGTAGTGTGACGGATCGACAGGCCGGGGTGAGCACACCACTGTGCTTTAAAGATGGCAGCCAGAAAGGCGGGAAATAGCGAATCTGGAGCGGAGTGGGAGTCACCCATCTCAACCGGACCCCTGACACCGCTTAGGCTCCCCCCCTTGGCAAGCCAATTAACAGGCAGTCTTTTCATGAATCCTTTTTGACGTTGCTCTCTTTCGCCTATACCTGGGCAGGCGTCCAGTAGCACGCCCCATCACAACAAGTGCGCGCGTGCATCCTTTGGGTGCCAAGGCCTATCAGTCATCGCGGCAATATAAGGCTCTGGCACGCTCCGGATAGGCGGAAGGCAGAAGCAGCGTACTGAAAATCTATGTCGCCCTCGTACCTATTCGCAGCGGTTCCAGCGCTAAAACGTAGGGACTGGATGATCGTCTGCAGTCGTTCCGCTCTCCTACATTTACCGGTAATGGAGGCCGGGGCACGCGTAGAAAGTCAGGTGGTGGATAAGGTGGGGACCATGTTTGGGAGTGGCGTCGCCTCAGGAACTGGGTAGAGCTGCGTCCGCTAAAGCCAGGGAGGTAGACGCATTGTATGCTGCGGCCACACGTATAAAACCAGTAGCGCCTCCCCCGGCACCTGCAGCCCGCCTCCCAGGCTTCCCCGCTGGTGTATCTGTAAACCCTATTATTTTCCACACCGCCTACTCCCGCTACCCCTGGCAGCCCGAAGCATCTCGGCTCGCCATCTGCTGCTACCTGGCTGACAAAATTGCCCCTAGAGCCCTCTGATATCACCAGTAGCTGGCTGGTTGCGCCCTCCTCTGCACATTCATCTTATCCCGGGCCTTAAACTGCCTTGTTTGCTCTCCTTTACAGCAGCCGACCGCACACGACGACCTTCAGCTTGGTCGTATCGCCCGTGGCGCATACACCCGTCGACTCCATCCCCTCCCACGCTTGGTGACGCGGCTGTACTTCCCAGGTCCTCACCTTCCTATGTAAGTGCACATGTGACCATCCTGCGGTGGTCGCTGCATAGACCGTAAGCGTCCACCCACCATCCCACAGGCCAGGGTGCTTCCAGACGTGCTGGGGCTGGTTGTTTATTCACGCGTTGTCGCACTGTACGCGCGCGGGTGGGCAGCGCACGCTCGTTTGGGTTACTTGTATGCCGGGGTAGCCCTAGCTTCCACGAGCGGTTTTCCAGCCCACCAGTCGTGAGGGAAGATTCTCTGTTGCAAGGCGGTACGTGCTGCCGCAGAGCCACCCTCCTCACCCACTCCGCCCCCTAGTCAGGGCTGTCAGCATACGTATGGGTCGGCCCCTGCCTTATATGCCTCACACGCATCAGCTGCCTCCCTTTACTATTTTTCAACCACGGATCGCAGTCCACACTCATGTTATTTTTTTAGCAGCAGGTACTTGAGTGTTGGGCCGTGGTGCGGAGAGAAGAAATGATTGCCGCCCAGGCCTTCACTGCTCTCATTTGTCAGCCCCCCCCCCCGCTCTCCTCTCTTTAATAGTGGTGACCGCGCGGTAGTGAGGTGAACCATGCCATGTTGAGTCCACCAGCGCTGCTCTCCCTCGTCTTTTCTCCGGACATTCGGCCCGCCGCGTAAGCAGCTTGGCACATCATCCCTATCTCCTTGGTCACCGCGAATGCGGGTCGGGGAAAGGTGGTACACACCGTTATTTCGGAATATTCGCTCTTTGTCCTCGTCCAGTGGCTTTTTTCTTTCTCTGTACCGTTTTAGGCCGTTCATCCGCTCCTTGCTATCGCGCAATCCAGCCCCCGCCAAGCCTACGACGACGACTTTAACCCAGATACTCCGCCCGGTCCATCACTAACATATCTGCTCTCCACTGATACCGTTCGCTGCGTCATCTGCCCTCCCCCCTTCGTTTCCTTCGGGCCTGACGGGCCGCTCTTACCACGTCCATTTCTGCCCAGCAAGGCGGAAAGCCGCGCCATCGTCGCCTGTGTCTCACCACCATACGCCCTCGACTAGGTAGGTCAAAACCCGCCAATCCAGTGCCTCTATATACACACACACACACACACTCCATTGCTCAACGACCCCTCACCCGCCCACCCCGCAGCAAGAGCCTACAGGGTTGCCCCGCCTCCTCTCTTCCCCACACTCCCCACTTAAGATTTTTTTTCTACGTCGCTTGATAGCACGCAGGCGAGCGATGGGGCCATAGTTTTCCGTCCCCTCAGCTGGCTACTTTAACCGCTGTCTCCCGCTTATTATATCTTGATTGCCACCCGCTCGTTCGCCCTCGCGACGGATTTATTTTGTCTTACTCTTCGTGCCCTCTCTGGACCTTCCCGCCACTATTTGCCCAACGTTACTACCGTAGCGTGTGTACGTCAGCAGTAGCCTAAATGCCCTGAGCGTGCAATACCCTCCGCATCAAGGCCACTGAGAGTTTCCCCTGTCACCGCCACCGTTCTTTTTTAATCCAGACCTTCTCTATAGAGCCTCGGAAACTTTCTGCCTCCAGGGTCGGGTTAGGTATATTTGCCACTCCACCAAGCTCTTTCTCCCTCACTCCTCGCCTACTCTTCTTATCTGTCTATTCCTGTTGGCCCTTGACCTGGATTCCGCCGCCTTACGCGCCTCTCATTCCCCCGTCTTTAGCGCCGGTCCAACCGGTGCCACTCCGCCCATCCCGCGCATCCGCTAACCACCCGCTGCGCCCAAACCCCCTTGCTTCTATTGGCCTTCCACTGGCGTATCACCTAACCCCGCAGCCGCTGCCCATTTACGCCCCAGTTTACGGTATTGCGCCATCGCCGACGCCCACTACATAGCCGGCGCCGGCACTCCGCTCCCTCTGCCATATCCACTTCGTTTCGACCCACCGCGTTGTTTGTGACCGTCCCCCTCCCCCTTCGCGACACGAACGACCACCCAAACTCTCTATATCTTCACCCTCCTCTACTCCTATCCTCGGTCCCGTTAACCCACTCGAGTTGACCCCTTCATTTATCACCTACACGTGTATCCTCCCTGTTCTCCTCCTTCCATACCCCTGTTATTTCTCGCCTCTCCTTTTTCACTTCTGTGTGTTGCTATATATATAGATATATATATTGGCCCGCCGTCTTCCTTATCCGTTCCTGCCCCCCCACTCTGACGACCTTCGCTTGTTTGTACGCACCGCGCCGTCCCTTCAGCGACAGGATACCCACCGGGTCCCGCTCTCAGGTGCCCCCTAATTTCCGATTTGCCGGTCCAGCCTTACAACCCCTCTCCTGCGACCTTTCAAATATCACCCCCCCCTCCATCCGAGCAACCTTGCCATGAACGCGGATACCGTTAATAGCTATTCAACAGCCGTGCCGAGCTATAGCTCGCGCGACAATCTTGCCGGGACCCCCATAGACACTGACAGCGAGGGCTCTCCCAAGCAGGGCGAGTATAAGATTGTCCCCGTCCGCTCTCATTCGCAAGACACCCGTCGACGCAGTTCTTCCGACCTGGCCAATACAGAAACAACCTTAGAAGGCGAGAAGGAAAGTGAGCCTGCCGTCCTGGGCGCCGATGACGTTGATCCTACCGACGGTGGAGATGTGACCCCAAGCGAGAGCCCCTCCGTCGAGATTCACGGCACCCAGCTCGTTATCATCATGGTCGGGTTGTGCTTATCCCTCTTCCTGGCCTATATTGATATCACCATCGTGGCCACCGCCTTGTCGGCCATCGGTATTGGACTCAACGACTTCTCGCAGGTCAGCTGGATTGCCCTGGCCTACCTGCTCACCTTCGCTCCGCTCCAGCCGCTGATGGGTCGGTTCTCCGATATCTTTGGCCGTGTCCAGGTCATCACCGTGTCGCTTGTCACTTTCATGATTGGGTGCGCCATCGCCGGCGCTGCCCCCAGTATGACCGTCCTCATCGTGGGCCGTGCCATCGCCGGGATTGGCGGCGCGGGCCTCATCTCCCTGCCCATGATCGTAGTCGCCGACATCATCCCCATCCACAAGCGGGCCCTCTTTCTGGGCATCTTTGGAGGCGTGTTCGCCATCGCCAGCGTTCTGGGCCCCATCTTTGGCGGTCTCTTCACTGACAACGTGTCGTGGCGCTGGACTTTTTACTTCAACCTGCCTGTGGGTGGCGTCACCTTCATCATCATCGTGGCCTTTCTCCGCATCCCCCATCGGGCTGGCAACCTGCGCTCCAAGATTGCCCGCGTCGACTTTCTGGGCGTGGCCTCCCTGCTGGCCGGTATCGTGTTCTTACTGCTGGCCACCGTGTGGGGCGGCAATACTTACGCGTGGAGCAGCCCCGTGATCATCAGCTTCTACTGCCTATCCGTAGGCTTCTTTGTGATGTTCTTCGTGGTCGAGCACCGCTTCGCCGTTGAGCCCATCATCCCGCTGCACCTGTTCGCCTACCGCAATTTCAGCCTGGCCTGCTTCAGTGTCATGCTGATCGGTATGATCATGCTCGGCTCTGTCTTCTACCTGCCCGTCTTTTACACCATCGTGCGCGGCAACACCGCCACCATGTCTGGCATCAAGCTACTCCCCATGCTGCTCAGCATGGTATTCGCGGCCCTCGTCAGCGGTATCATCACGGGTAAGACCGGTAGCTACCGCCCTATGATTACGCTGGGATTCGCTGTGTCCACCGTCGGCCTGGCCCTGCTCACCCTCATCTCGGCCGACGAAAATCTTGGCAAGGAGATTGGCTTCTTGATCGTTCTGGGTGCCGGGTGCGGTCTCTGCATCCAGACGCTGATGCTAGTGGCCCAAGCTGGCGTCCCGGAGAGCGAGGTGGCCATCGCCACGTCGTGCTTCAGTTTCTGCCAGACCATTGGCTCCGGCATCGGAATCGCCGCCATGTCGGCCATCCTCAATAACAACCTTTCCTTCCTGTTGGCCCAGGTGCCTGGAATCAACGTCCACGACGTGACCACCAACCCGTCCCTGTTGCTCACCACCAATATCCCGGCCGATACCCTACACGAGGTCCAGACCGCCTACGTCGGTGCCATCCGCCAGATCTTCATTGTGCTCGCTCCCGTGGCCGGTGTCGCCTGTATCGTCAGTCTGTTCATCAAGCACGTCCCACTTCAGAAGGCAACGCCTGCCGTGGTGGCCGTCTAGACTCGCTAAGGAGTGGTATCAATGACGTACGGGCCCGGTTGTCCACACTGCAACGCCGCTAAAAGGAGGGGCCGGGGGAACAGGGAGAGAGGAGGGCGGAGGATAACCCCCCCCCCTTCCTCCTCCTTATTTCCTTTTGGTGCCATCGTTACGCCGAGGGTTTCGGATCCTTGGCAACACCCCTGAACCTCTCGCCCCCCCTTTCCTATCTCTCAGCATGCCAGTCACCGCTTTTCGTGCGGGGGAGGGCGTATTCTGCGTATTAGTATTTTTTTTTACCGCCACCGCCTCATTCTCATTACTGCGCATATGCACCCCACCCCCCTTTTTCAGCGCTACCGTATACATGCCACTTCATTATACGGTTTCTTCTAGGGCTTATAATTTCGGTTGGGCTGTTGTTTGTTACGCCCCGTCCACGCTTCAATTTTTATTTATTTTTTCCCCTCACACAACTTTTGTGTGAGTTTTGTTTACACCTTGTGTACAATAGCTTCCGCATCTTCTCCTTTTGAGCCCCTTCCCCTCCACATCATGACGCTTCACGCCGCAAGTTTAATTTTCTTTCCTCCCATTTATCGTTCGGTCGTATCACACCGCAAACAATACTTTAAATGTCACTTACTACTAATTAATTGATAAAGATAATGTGCCAACAAATCTCAACATTCGATGTCCTCCTTTTTTAGAACAGGACCAGTCGGCTTCAATTTTTTTTTTCCTTTTTAAAAAAGAGAAGCCGAGGCTGGATGCAGACTGGACTTGCGACGTGAACCCTTTTCTGCTGGACTTGAAGCGCTTGAAGTGACGGGATTATTCCGACTGACTGTGTACAATTTATATACAAGAAACATTATAGTACAACTCAGTGGCAGACACTAAGTTTGGAAGGTGAATCTTTGCGGAGAAGCGACATCCGTTCATACAGACAACCGCGTAGAACACTTGTAAGAAACAGAAAAGGGGGTGGAAGGGGGAGGAAAAGGGAAAGTGAAATTGCCGTGCAAGAGTATTATATACCGGTGGGAGGGGGGGGGAGAAGGTGCAGGTCGAGAAATGCAAAGATCAAGCCCCGGATTATATGCTAAATGAGCACTGTGAAGGAGTATATGCATAGGAAAGGGAGCAAAAGAGAGAGAGAGAAAGAGAGCGAGAATGGGTATAGATATGTGTGCGAAAGAACGCGACACGCCACACCATTATT
The DNA here is from genome assembly GCA_027575765.1 of Tieghemiomyces parasiticus. Classification (NCBI taxonomy): domain Eukaryota; kingdom Fungi; phylum Kickxellomycota; class Dimargaritomycetes; order Dimargaritales; family Dimargaritaceae; genus Tieghemiomyces; species Tieghemiomyces parasiticus. The sequence continues at coordinate 2,605 of JANBPT010001332.1, read as the reverse complement.
GAAAATCGCGCACCTTGTGGAAGTGCGCCGTTAGGAACTTGGGTAGGATATCCTGAATAATGAGCTGACAGACCTCGTCCTTAGCAGTGTCGAACATGGCCAGGGTGGGGGCGTTGCGCTCCATGAGGTCGTTGATGGCGCGACGAGTGCGTCCGCTGAGGTTAACCTCCCACATGGCGTCGAAAGCGATGAAGCGTTGGTAAAACAGGTGGTAATGGTGGCGGAGGGTGCTCTGGACGGGCCGGTCACGGTGCTGGTTGAGTTCGGTGAGGATCGAGTTGGTGATGCTGAAGTCGCGCGGAGTGGCCATCGAGGGGTCGGTACGATAGATCGTACCGTCGCCGCCTCTGGCCGTGGTAGTGGCCGTGGTGGTGGTGGGGAAGATGGGCGGAGTGGTGATGGAACCAGCCGCGATGGCGGCCGCGGCGGCGTTGACGGTCTGACGTAAGGAATCATCGGCCGAGGTGCGGGCGCTTCCCCATCCGGTCTTCTTGAGGAGACGATCCATCAGACGGGGCGGTCCGACCATCACGTTCTCCACGGAGATGGGGGAGGAGGAGAAGAAGCCCGACGTGGTCGAGGAGACCGGGCGGTCAAAGTCATTGCCACACTCTTCCTCCGGTTTGGCCTCCGCGAGATACTTGGTGGACTGGGACTTCCAAGGCACGGCGACCGACGTGGCACCGTTCTCGGAGATCACGACGGCATGCTGGGTATATTCCGGCGGGAACGTGGAGACCGGGTCGAGGTGGTCACCAAAGTCCAGACTGGTCTTGAGGAGGTTCTCCTTAATATGGAACTCGACCGACTCGGACGTCCAGATGTGCTGCTTGAGCTTCTGGTACTCAATGAGGAACAGGGTGAGTTCCGAGCAGAAGTTGAGTTCGCAGAACTTACACAGCCGCTTTAGCCACTCGGGGTCCTCGACGATGTGCACAAACGTCTGATGGGCCGAAAGACCCGCGTGACTACTTTCGACGGTGTCGTCGTCAAACTCGTTGCGGCGACGACGGAACTGGATGAGTGGTACGACCACCGCAGATATTTGCAAGATGATGGCATCCATGGCCAGGAACAGGTTACTGTTGAAGTATACCTCGATGGTGGCCGGGACAGCAGCCTCCATGATGTAGAACGCCGAAATCAGTAAGATATTGGACACCATGGCCACGATGATATCATGGCGGATTAGATACGCGTCCTGGATGTTTCGGATCTTGAACAGAGTAACAGGGAAAATGACAAACATAAGGAGGGCCAGGGCGGCGGTGATGGGCACAATTTCCCACGAAATGTCGCAAAAAATGTCGCGGTTGCCTATGCCGTACACTGGGGACCGGGCCAGCACGACGATCATGAAAATGGTCATGGGGATATTGAGAATACCGACGAATAGAAGGAGCCTCTGGTCAAGTTTCTCGTACTTAAAGATGTTGCGGTGGCGTTCCCAGAAAGTTTCGGGCTGTTCGGGGTTCTGGAGACGGATGACCTTGGCACGGTTGGACACGCTCATGACCCACAGGCGGACGGCCTTTAAAAGGACCACCAGGTTGCATGGGAGGAGACCTAGGTAGGTGGGCCACATGAGGGTGGTGCACGGCAGGTCGATAATGGAGCGGAGTAGAAAGATGATAAAAACGATGAATCCTGTCGCCGAGCCGGCCATGGTCAGCGTTACGGACCGGCGCTGGAGCTCGCGGGACCGCCGGCTTTGATGGACGAAGAGCGCCGTCGAGCCGAGATACAGAAACGTCAGGATTGCAATGATTGGTATCAGGATTTTGGCCTTAACCTCGTACAGGTCAATGAGTCGCTGGACGCCGAACCCGTCAAAGTCTGGGTTGGCCGCGAACGATTCCAAATCAGGCCCCATAGTTGGTTGAGTGGGGAGTACCTGGATAGTATCGGCGAAGTAGGGAGGTTATAGAGGGCGGTGTAGAGAAGATGAATTGGCGAGGTATACCCGGGTCGGGCTGGACAGGTCGACAGCCAAGAAAATGCGGATGTGTAAAGCGATTAGTCGACCAGAGAAAAGTGACGAGGGGAAGCCAAGCTGGGATGGAAACTTAATATTATATAACAAGTGGAAGGAAGGTATGAATTGAAGGTTTGATTTCGAAAAAAAATAATATAATTGTTCTATCCAGAATAGCCGCTCGTGCAAATATGGTATCGGTAGCAGAGGACCAGCTAGGCAAATCACTCGGATCGTGGATACCTGGGGCAGAATGAATGGTAGACGAAGGCGTCGCAATCTACAGCTCACCGCAGGGATTCGCAGAGAAGTAGCTGTGTTAATAGTGTAAATGTTGTAGATATAATTCTAAGCTCCCCTCCCTGTCGGGGATTGCGAATTAGCGCGGTTTAAATAGCTACGGGCGGTGTCTGCCGAGTTACCCCTGTCCCCTTCTCGCTCCCATACGTTCACCTGTGTACGGCAAGTCCAGCCCATCGGCTGGCCGATGGGTGTGGCTGATTGACTGGTAAGGGAGAGAGAGAGAGGGACGTGCGGAGAGGTAGGACTAGGCCCCAGGCTTGAGATGGGATCAAGGCCGACCACTGGGTCCGTCTTCCGTGTAACGCAAGCCAATCGTGAGGGGTTTCT
>JANBPT010001331.1:0-10583 GCA_027575765.1 Tieghemiomyces parasiticus | reverse complement strand
AGTGGTAACCCAGTCCGGTCAGCCCGCCCTTACTCTCCCTTACCTGCCCCGGGGGTCGTGGTTGGGACGTTATAAAGTATTGCTTCGCCCGCTCACCTCACCACCTTGCATCATCGACCGTTTCGCTTACCCTTTTGCGCTATCTACCCATCTGAGGTAGTCCGTTTACTTCGCTTACTCGTTGGTCTTCACTCTATTCTACAGTTTCGACAGCCCACCAGCCTATACTGTTTTATGATACCCGATTCCTGTTGACAGTTCACATTTCGTTTCAACTCCCTGCCGTAATCCCGTTCATCATGAGTTGCAGTGCCCTTCGCGTCGTTCTCTTTGGCCTCTGTGCCCTGGCCCTCCTCCAGCCCCACGTGCATGCCGGCCGCGTCGGTCAACCTAACGACGCTGCCCCCCTTGGAAAGTTCAACGTCCAATACGATGGACAGAATCCGCCCACGGATACTCTCAACAGTCCTAATTACGTCAAATTATGTCTAGAAACTGTTGAAAAGTTTAACAATAACGCCGAAACTGCCAGTAGTCTCCTTACTTTGGTGGGAATTGAAACTGAGGGACGCGTCAAAGAATTCTCAGAAGGAAACTATAAGAAGCTCCAGCCTACCTATCCCCCCCAGTATACCACCTGTGAGGGACTGCAAGAAAATCTTGATTTTATCGGATATTCCTTCAATCAAATCCAGCAGCTTATCCCTTCAATCATAAAGCGTAGCGAGGACTACCTCAGTCGCGAGTTGAATGCCCTTGCCGCAAAGCCCCAAGTCGACCCTCCTGCGGGCTTCCGCTCCAAGTTCTACTCCACACTGAAAAAGTTTGGTAGAAAGGCCGACTGTGCCTTAAACGAGAGTGCCTGTAAATCTTTAGAAAGCCAGACGTCCACCAGTCCGCCCGTAAATGGCAACGACAAGCACGCCAGGCTCATCGAAGAGGCTCGCAAAAGCGCCGAAGAAATTATCAACGGTAAGCATGTCGATACGCATTGGTTTTAACCTGGCCAGCGCCGGATTGTTACCCTCATGCGGGGTTGCCCTTTCGCATTCAGTTTGCATGTAAATTACGTCCGACACGTAGGCACTAACATTTACTCCGTCTACATCATGTGCCTTGTCATTTGGCCTAATGCAACTTATTTTATCGCAATCCTCACTCTGATTAACATACAGGAATCCCGAGAAAATACGTCGACCAACTGCTATATAGAACGAAAGAGGAGATTTCCCGAGAGACTCATGCAATTAACGTGCTAGTGCTCACTAAAGTAGGCACGATCAAAGAGCCTAAGGAGAGTAAGCTTGTAGATGAGAACACGTATCGCAATGATGTCAGCTACCACACTGTGTACAATGGCGTGGGTTTCGATCTCAAATTGAGAAGAGAATTACGTAACCTGGAGTCTCAACTCAGAAGTAGCCCCTAGTCCCTAACCGTCGTTGACCGCCAGAAGCATACCGATCCTAGTCAGCGCCAGCTCATCATGCCGAAATCGGCACGGGAATTCCTCCGCGAGATGCACCTCGAGCCCGCTTGGGAGGATGAAAAGGGTCTGGATATTGTAAAGGACTGGGGCCTGCCCCTGAAGATTAACCGCGTGGCGACGTATCGTATGTTTACCCCGCATTGTTAGGCAGTAGAGCCATTCGCAACGTTAGCAGAGAAAGAGGGTGAGAAGCCTGCAGACCCCGTGGCCTTAAGCGGTCTGGCCGAGGGTGGTTTAGTAATCTCCTGTGTTCGCTGCCTAGTAAGAATAGGTTTCTAGAACCTACCAGTGAGTCTCTCGCAATAAATTGATCATTAGTAAATATATTTACCAATCCCCTGGATTTACAATTCCTGTTCCCGCGCACACGTTTATTGGTGAGATTGTGTATTAGACAGCAAAATTACACTGTCGAATGCCAGGACACCGCGGCTGCTCAATGCCAGTGGTACGCTGCGCACAGCTATGGCGGGCCAGGCTGGCAAAGAAGAGGAAGAAGCTAGTACAGGAATATTCACTGGATCTCTTTCGTGCCAGCTGGCTTTGGCACCTACCCACAGCCTGCTGCCCAGTGACCACCGGTTCCTCAAAGCCAGTGATAGTTAGGGCTAGGGGGTATAGGATGGATAATGGGGCGGTGCCCCCCTTTATGTGGTAGTCCGCCTTCACTGGCCCAACAGCAGTTCCAACATAGAGGGCCAGTTGACCTTGGAGACCATCATGTTTCTCCGCGTTCTCTCTTGTACGATCGGAGACCCTCCCACCCTGATCTCCCGTCCTATACTTGCGCCCCCATTTGCTGCGCGTAAGACTTTCTTTCTTTGTATGTGGGCTTTTTCCTTTCCTCTTTTGGCCGTATCCGGCCATACGGCCAGACGGTCAGTCTCTACCATGTCCCAAACGTAGTCCGTAAGGCTGCTGCGGCACTCGTGGACAGGGGGATTGGATTACACTAGACGCCAACGTCGAGTAAGTGGGAACGATGATCATTAATACCGACCATTTGGCACCTTCTTTATGTCACAAGGACTTGGGCTAGCTTGGGGGTAGTGCCACTTTATCATCTTTGCAGGTATAGCGAGAGGACAATAAACAGGCAAGAGTGTAAAGGTAAAGGTTGGTCAGGATCGTAAAATTGCCGGCATCAGTTAGCAAAGGTGATAAAAGAACGGAAGGCGGTTAAAATCGGGGTTACCATGGCCGTGGTATACTCCCAAGTGCCAAAATGCAGGTAGTATCCAGCTAACGATTCAATAGAGGGGTAGTTGCTATTGGTGTGTATGGTAAAGGCGCTAACGGTGCGCCTGGTGGTGAAACCGCTGGCTGCTGCTTTAGACAACAGCAATTGTTGTACAGGCAGTAATTAACTAGCGCCAGTAAAAAGTGAATCCCAAGCCTACTTGACCTGGGTGGTTGCTTCACCACACACCTTGTGGAGCCAAGTCAGAGTTGGGATCAAGAACCAGTGTAGAGCAAGGCCCCTCTGCTGAGCAACGGGCGGCTATGCGGACCTGTGTTCCCGGTGAAGGTTCAAGAGACGAGCGGCTGTGCCCTCACTGGTACCCATGCCAGTTCAACAGGATGCTTGGCTAGGGGGTCTGCAGGTGGGTATAACCCTACCAGCCAGGGCACCGTGGACCCCAAGACCAACCTGCCTTGAGGAAGTGGACCCACCAAACTGGCACTGGTCAAGAACTCCAGTCCAACCCCCGAGTAGGCTGGATTGCCAACAGTAGTTGCCGGGTCCGACGCCTGAACCCTTGACCAGGGCTTGGTATAGGTTGGCGGGTCTTCGGGTGGATCGGCTGACAGGTGGTGAACCCTGAGCACAAGACGCACATCATCTGCGAGGGGCCAGTGGGTTTACCAAGGCCTATGAGGGGGCCCCAGCCCGTAATCAGCAATGGTGGCTCCGGATGTGCACTGCCACCAGAGTACGGCCCGAGGACTCCTCTACTGCCGCATACTACATGGGGCTTGCACTGGCATCAATATTTGGCCATGCCCCTTTTGGGAGGCGGCCGCCTGCCAGCTTCCTGGTCGGCTCTCCCGGGTGTGCAGTCGCTGCTTTAAGCCACTTGACCTTGTCGGGGTTCCAAGCGTCCTGGGCCCAGGCTATGGTGAATCGGTACCAAATCTGCCCGGCCACCCGTATCCGGTAATGACGGTGGTGGGGTGGTACGTAGCCATCCAGTGCCTTTTTGACTGCCACTGGGCCCGACAGTTGCCCACTATGGCCACCCGCTGCAGGAGCCACGGATCGTCCCCGTCAGTGGAGCGGGGTGGTCTGGCAGACGGCGAGCTGGTTGCACCATACGGGCCTTGGAAACGGGCCAGGCCAGTGGAGACCCTGTGCCGCTTCGTGGACTGCACAGTGCTCTGTGTATCCACCTGTCTAGACAATGGCTGTCCGGTTGCCGGCACCGTAGGCCATCACGGCCTGACGTAATCCTTTGTCCTCTTCTGGTGACCAGCAGGGGCTCCAAGTCGACTTGCCTGACCACTCTGCTGCAATGGCATTAGTGGACGGGCATGCTCTACGTGTAGCGCAGCGTTGCTAGAAAGCAGGGTCAAGCAACGGTACGTACCCCAGGTGGCAGCGGGCCTGCGCTAGCCGATGGACGTACAGCAAAGGCTTTGGACTACCAGCAACTCGGTGTATATTGAGTCCAACAATGTAGCAAGCCCGGTGGCTGTCCTTGCTTTGCGGCTGCTTGCCAAGGTGACCCGACGTTGTGGTCGTAGTCTCGTTTGGCATACAGAGGGAGGGACTGAAGGAAATGCGCACTGCACACGCCTGGCAGGCGGGGAACAAGGGTCTGGTGAGGGAGACCCTCAATACCAAGCCCGGAGGGAGGCCGGGCAGCCAATTGCCTGGCATCCGGAGCAGCATTGGGCTGGGCTGCTCGAGTCATATAGGAGATTGGCACGCGAGCGGGAGACAGATGGCTAGGACGCGTAGGGACTGGGAGGGTACCAGAAACGGTAGCAGGCTGAAGGAAATGCCTATGGCGCCTAGGAAATTTAAACCCCGGATACCATTGTAGTATGGGTATACATCATTTGCCCCGCACACCTACAATTGGATGTGGCTTTGGAGAGGGCTTTCACATAGCCTTGTTAACCTCCGCGTTGTGAGTATATATATAACCCGGATTTCAACGCATGCCTTACATATCGTTTGATGGCTATAATCCATTGGCCATACGCGCAAAGTAATGACCATTGCCCAAGGATTTCTGACGATCTGGTTCTGTGTATACATCAAAGCGGATCTAGAAGTCATTATAGTGAAGTCCGGGGTGCTGTGGCCGCCGGGTGACGATGTTCCCCCCTGGTATAGCTTACTCACCTTCGGAATTTCGTACCAGTTAGCTAGAGCCAAAGATCGAGTCAGTGGTGTGGGCCTGGCCATATCACCAGTGACGATTGCGTTTGGTAGTTAGTCGCTGATATAGGCCCAGTACTACAGGTGTCTGTCGATAAGATGTAGTCGCCGGCGACGCTGATAAGTGGTGGGAACTTGAAAGGTCCGGTAGTTCATGGGATCATGCCGCCTCGGCCCCCTACAGGCCGATTTTCGATACAGCTGTATCGTGGCGGAGGGGTAGGGCAGACAGCCCTGCGACGGACTGACCTCCCCAATGATCCCTCTTGTCCCAAATCCCTGCGCTTCACCAGTTACCAGGCCTACCGGGCTATAGTAGACGACGGCGTTCCTCTAAGGGTAAAGAAACAAGCCGGACAGGTCCCCCACCCAACTCTCTATTCAGTACCTACCCTTTAATTATTTCCCTTGATCTTATCTTCGCGGCCGCCCTTACCCTCCTATTTACCACCCGTTATCCAGTCCTCAATCTCGCAACCGTTCGGCCTCGTTGGTTCTCCCTGGGTGAGCCGGTCATCAATAAAGCTGGATCCGGTACACTATATCGGCGTAATAGCAACGGGCCAACCGTTTACCAGTCAGGTAGGACTCTTCCATCGGCAGGGTAGTTGACCTTCCTTCCGCCCAGTTAAACACTGCTCACCGATAGTCAATGAATTCCGAGTTTCTACATTCCAAGCAGCCATCACCGACCCCAAAGTGTGCTCCCCAATTGTAATGCACGGCAGTGGTAACATTAGATGCGCCTTGATAGGCGCTATAGTTTGTATTAATGTCAAGTTATTTTGCAGCCCGGAGAGTATGAAAGTTGAAATTCCGAACAGCAAAATCCTTTCGGGACTGTGCACTAGATGGTGATTAGGACTTTGACAATAAGGTTTTATGACGAGGTGAGTGGCGTAAGCTGCATTTAGCGGAGTTGCGCAACTCCAGCAAGCAGAGGTTGCGAAATTACGCATCGTTCCCGGCCCTTGCAGGTGCCATGTATAACGGTATCTCAGATACTCCCCCCCCTACCCCCACTTGGCTGGTCAATTAACCTGGTGACTGCACACTTACCAACTCACCCGGTGTTAGGGTGAATCCTGGGACGGACTTGCTACAGTGGAGGAGTCGTTACCGTCCCGTCTCTTCCCTACCAGAGGGAGTGGCGTTGTAGCCACTGGCCGCCCCTTGTGTACCAGTTTCTTGGCCAGTCAGCAGTGCGTCGGACTGTCGAGCGGTGAGACCAGGTAAAGGATGGCCACGCCAATTGAAGGCGGACCCAGGGAAGACGTGGACGGTGAACGGGTGAAGGAAGATGGGGACGCATTTAAACGCCGAGTGAAAAGACGAATTCACCAGGAAGCGAGAGAAGGGGACGCGAAGGGACCCGATAATCGTACAAATCCAACCACCCTATACGCCACCGGTGCCGACCCCGAATTCCAGGATGCCGGACTAGGGTGCGGTGAATGTCCACCACTCCCCTTCCGCTTGCCTCCCCCCTCTTTCCCTCCTCGTTCGTTCAACTGGTGCTGTTCCCGTCTTCAGGCTACCGGCCAATGGCACATAAGGGCGAATGGACGGACGGGCGGCTGGCTTTACACCTTGGCCATCGTTTACAATGGCATGCGTCCCCGCTTGGCCGCTGGCCATCCGGGTCCTCCGTATCGATAGCGACCCAAGTGATCGCTCAGCCCGGCCAGTTCGCCCTTACCCTCCCTTACCTGCACCCTACTGTCCCGGGGGCCTTAGTTGCGGCGTTGTTATAAAGCATTACTTCGCCCGCTCACCTCACGACCTTGCACCATCGACTGTTTCGTTTACCCTTTTGCACTATCTCCCAATCTAAGGTAGCCCGTTTACTTCGCTTACTCGTTGGTCTTTACTCTATGGCACATTATAAGCAGCCCACCTGTCCACACTGTTTTATACTACCCGGTTCCTGTTGACAGTTCACATTTCGTATTAACTCCCTGTCGTGGTCCCATTCATCATGAGTCGCAGTACTCTTCGCACCGGCCTCTTTGGCCTCTGTGCCCTGGCTCTCTTCCAGCCCCACGTGCATGCCGATCCCAATAGGGACACTAGAAACCAAGGTCCGTTGGTATCCGGCGCGTTCGTAGAGCTTCAATCCGGATACTACCGGGTCCACCCTTACAAGGACCAGAATGGCCAAGCCAAAGTGACTACATCGCTCATCCAGGCGCAAGGTTCGAACACGGAATACTTTCAAGTGGAAATGGTCACCGCGGCCAGGGGCGCCGATGGCAGCTACCAAACTCAGCCGATTGTCGATCAGGGGCCATATCCTGCGGCCAATAGTGGGATCAATGGCGTCTACGCTTCAGGTCCTACCGGGTCCATACCGCTCTCCCCTGAGGACGTTTTCCAGCTCCGCTGGAACGACCAGTGTCTACTACTAAATTCTGACCGTGGTGGTGGTGACCAACGCGCCGAGTCTACACCAGGCTCTACCAGTACCTATAGCTACTTTGGCAAAGTGGCACTGGGCGACTGCACCAACACAGCATCCTACCTTCTAGCCGAGGTCGGCTCCCCTCATTTGTACCAGACTCCCACCCGGTTCTGCTCGGCCCTAGATATAGACGTAAAGCTTCAGGCAACGGATCAGGAATTGACCGCGGGTCCTAACCAGTATTCTGCTGCCCCTACCAACCCTAACCCTAGCGGCCAAGCTGGATTATCGAAGCCGTGCGTGTTCTTCCACGTCCGTAATAAGCCGGGCTACCATTGTGACAACGAAGCCATTCTCAGCTTTAACAGTAACAGACTAACGCTCAACGACTTCATGGAGCGCCTCGGGCTTTCCGTTGACGACCTCCGCAATACTTTAAGCACGGACGTCCCTCTGGCCGCCCAGACGAGCGAGCTCGCCTTCTATGAGAACTGTCATGGGCTGGAAGCCACTCTTCGTCAAGTCAAGGATAACCTCGGTATAATCCGGAAAAACTACCGCACAACCAGCAACGATAACGTAGTCTACGCCGAACAACGTACGATTGCCATGTTCGACACATTCTACGTTAACCCCCTCGCGGCCCTCCTCGCTAAGGGCGACTCTGACATGACTAGTTTGGAGAGGTATATCCGGTACGGAACCCGAGTGGTTGGTAAAATCGCCGAATTGGTTAATGCTGTACTGGGAAAGATGATAAATAAGGCTGTGTGTACCTTGGGCGATGTGGCCTGTAAATATTTGAATAGTCGGCCGCCCTCCAATCTGCCCGAAACTGTTCCCGACGAGCGCACCAAGTATATCCAGCAGGTTCGCGACCTCGCCGACGGTATAAATGAGGGTAAGTATGTCCACACACACTGGCTTAATACTGTCCAGCAGCGCATTGTTTCACTACCTCGTAGTCAGCAATTCGCATTCAGCTTGCATGTAAATGACGCCTGGCCCATAAATACTAACATCTGTCACATACCTAACGCATTTCTTGTCATTTGACGCGAAATGGTTATATTTATCACTATCCGCAATACTAATGACGTACAGACATCTGGCGTGAATACCTTGACAATCTAGTGGGCCTAACCCTGCAGGGCATCCTCGAAGAGGCCAAAACCACACCAAGACAGACGACGTTAGCGAGTAACCAGCGCCGATCCCCCACGTCAGCACGCACGGCTACGGCCGCTTCAACCATCGCCACGACATCATTGCGTGAAACCCCTAACCACAATCGAAAATTCATAATCAAACTCGATGCCTTCCTCTTCGGTGTCATTCAGGCCTTGGTCCGCCAAAATAAGATGGACAAGGTCTATTGTATCGCTCAACCTCTAATCGTGTATGGCCGCCAGAAGAACGCCGATTCGAGTCGGCGCCAGCTCGTCATGCCGAAATCGGCACGGGAATTCCTCCACGAGATGCACCTCGAGCCCGCTTGGGAGGATGAAAAGGGTCTGGATATTGTAAAGGACTGGGGCCTGCCCCTGAAGATTAACCGCGTGGCGACGTATCGTATGTTTACCCCGCATTGTTAGGCAGTAGAGCCATTCGCAACGTTAGCAGAGAAAGAGGGTGAGAAGCCTGCAGACCCCGTGGCCTTAAGCGGTCTGGCCGAGGGTGGTTTAGTAATCTCCTGTGTTCGCTGCTTAGCAAGAATAGGTTTCTAGAACCTACCAGTGAGTCTCTCGCAATAAATTGGCCATTAGTAAATACATTTACCAATCCCCTGGATTTACAATGCCTGTTCCCGCGCACACGTTTATTGGTGAGATTGTGTATTAGACAGCAAAATTACACTGTCGAATGCCAGGACACCGCGGCTGCTCAATGCCAGTGGTACGCTGCGCACAGCTATGGCGGGTCAGGCTGACAAAGGAGATGAAGAAGCTAGTACAGGAATATTCACTGGATCTCTTTCGTGCCAGCTGGCTTTGGCACCTACCCACAGCCTGCTGCCCAGTGACCACCGGTTCCTCAAAGCCAATGATAGTTAGGGCTAGGGGGTATAGGATGGATAATGGGGCGGTGCCCCCCTTTATGTGGTAGTCCGCCTTCACTGGCCCAACAGCAGTTCCAACATAGAGGGCCAGTTGACCTTGGAGACCATCATGTTTCTCCGCGTTCTCTCTTGTACGATCGGAGACCCTCCCACCCTGATCTCCCGTCCTATACTTGCGCCCCCATTTGCTGCGCGTAAGACTTTCTTTCTTTGTATGTGGGCTTTTTCCTTTCCTCTTTTGGCCGTATCCGGCCATACGGCCAGACGGTCAGTCTCTACCATGTCCCAAACGTAGTCCGTAAGGCTGCTGCGGCACTCGTGGACAGGGGGATTGGATTACACTAGACGCCAACGTCGAGTAAGTGGGAACGATGATCATTAATACCGACCATTTGGCACCTTCTTTATGTCACAAGGACTTGGGCTAGCTTGGGGGTAGTGCCACTTTATCATCTTTGCAGGTATAGCGAGAGGACAATAAACAGGCAAGAGTGTAAAGGTAAAGGTTGGTCAGGATTGTAAAATTGCCGGCATCAGTTAGCAAAGGTGATAAAAGAACGGAAGGCGGTTAAAATCGGGGTTACCGTGGCCGTGGTATACTCCCAAGTGCCAAAATGCAGGTAGTATCCAGCTAACGATTCAATAGAGGGGTAGTTGCTATTGGTGTGTATGGTAAAGGCGCTAACGGTGCGCCTGGTGGTGAAACCGCTGGCTGCTGCTTTAGACAACAGCAATTGTTGTACAGGCAGTAATTAACTAGCGCCAGTAAAAAGTGAATCCCAAGCCTACTTGACCTGGGTGGTTGCTTCACCACACACCTTGTGGAGCCAAGTCAGAGTTGGGATCAAGAACCAGTGTAGAGCAAGGCCCCTCTGCTGAGCAACGGGCGGCTATGCGGACCTGTGTTCCCGGTGAAGGTTCAAGAGACGAGCGGCTGTGCCCTCACTGGTACCCATGCCAGTTCAACAGGATGCTTGGCTAGGGGGTCTGCAGGTGGGTATAACCCTACCAGCCAGGGCACCGTGGACCCCAAGACCAACCTGCCTTGAGGAAGTGGACCCACCAAACTGGCGCTGGTCAGGGACTCCCGTCCAACCCCCGAGTAGGCTAGATTGTCAACAGTGGTTGCCGGGTCCGACGCCTGAACCCTTGACAAGGGCTTGGTATAGGTTGGCGGGTCTTCGGGTGGATCGGCCGACAGGTGGTGAACCCTGAGCACAGGACGCGCGTCGTCTGCGTGGGGCCA
>JANBPT010001330.1:0-10601 GCA_027575765.1 Tieghemiomyces parasiticus | reverse complement strand
AATTACTGGTTTATCCATCTCCGCATGCATGTACACATAACCACCTGCATTTTGATTCCCATCCCTTCATTTCCTCTCCCCCTCGCCCGCACCAGTCTGGCCTACTTTTGGTGTTTTTTTTTGAAGTACATGTCTGCCCTTTAACATTACTTCGGCCGCGTTTCTTTTTGCCCTCCGAGCGGACTTTCTAATCCAGTGTACCTCAAAATATTGATACATGTACTATTTTTCTTATTCTTTCCCCGAAATGGATCGTGTGCGTCAGATATTCGAGCGCATCGGCGTGGTGGTCAGTCGTCGGCAACACCACGCACCCGCCCCCCATGCCCGGTGTCTCACTGGGCCCAAATGTCAGTCCCCAACCCCAACCACATCATGAACATTCAATAAAGCTTGCTACTAGTAATACACTCGGACTACGTCACTACATACAGGAAAGTGAATATTATCTGCAATCCCCAACGAAGCAGAATTTGTGGTACACGGCGGGCCAGAAGGTAAAGGACCCTTCTTAGCCGGGTGTTAATTGTAATTTTCTGGCAGCAATCCCTAGCTATATGGAAGAAACCTGATTTGTGTTTGGTCGGATGACCCTCGGAAAATCAGCAAAAGCGCAACAATGGTGGCCCTGCTAAATATGTTTTATACAGGGCGCGGGGTCCGGTCACCAGAAAAGCCAAACGAAAGGAGTGTCAACACGGGAAACGTAGGTCGCTCCTGGCTGTTGCTTCTCTCGCCCGCGCCCCATTCCTCTACGCATGGTTGTATTACACCATTTTGGGGGCCTTGTCCTTCTTAGCTGCCAAGCTTCTCGCATTCACACCTACCCCAACCGACTGCAGAACCCATTCTCCCCCGCTCCCCCAACGGGGTTAATACTGATTTCATTAAGCAGCGGCGGTTGCGGTGTCCGGCTTGGGTGGAAGCCGGTCCGACTAAACTCGACCGGCCCGTTTTATCGTCGGGGTGTATTTCTTTTTGGCCTTTTTGATTCGATGCCCCCCTGTGCCATCTAGTAGGCCGCTTTTCTTGACTGTCCATCTTATTTTCCTAATCTGCGCATCCTGCACTGGCCTGGAAAACTGGGTGGAGCTACTAAATTGTTTGGGAAATGAGCGTGTGGGAGAGTGACGTCTTCGCATGGATGGGTCCTGCCGATCCGCTGACTGTGACTTGAGAGATCTTTCTGGAAATTGCCAGTCACCGCTCACCGGTGGGAGATATGGGTCGGAGAGGGGAGGTGATGAATTGGGGCCGGCCAGCTACAGGGCCTTCCCTCCTCCCTTCCCTGCCACTCAATGGGTTCAGCTGTTTTCGATCTGAACTAGGGAATAGAGTCGGGCAAGGAAGGCACTTAAGTTTACTAAATGAAACGGGTATAGGATACAGGTTTTTAGAGGGCGTAGAGTGGGGGGGATAGGGAGAGAGTGAGAGTGAGTGAGGAAGAGGAGGAATACTGGGGATAGCCAAAAGAAGTAGCAAAATGACAAAGTCGAACTCGCTCGACCTGTCGTCATCAATGGAGACCAGAGGAACACCTGCGTCTACGTGCCAAAACGATAGCAACAACAACAATGGTCCAAGGAGGTTGGCATTTTCCTCATCCCGTCAGTACCGAACGCACACGCTGCTCCAGTGCCTCCGCCTTAGCGCAGGCCGATTTGATGAGGTTCTGCTCGCGTTCCAAATCGTTTTGAACCCCGTTTAGGACCTCCTCCGGAGCGATCCCCCGACGACCACTGCCCAGGACCGACGGGTCAATGGTCGATGATGCGTGGTAGCCCAACAACGACGACGACGAGGAGGAGGCGTTTGGATTATAGACGGCGCGGGCATAAGCCGCCAGGAACGACGGGGCGTCCGCCTCGTTTGGATCGTGGCCTACATCACTCGCCAGCTGAGAGGTGATCGACGAAGGGTCGTGCGCTAAACGGCTCACGAGGTCGGATGTGGTGGCCGTGAAGAACCCCCCCGCGCCGGCGCGGGGCGGGGGGGACATGACGTAGGCCGCCGTGGTGGGCTGTGTACCACGGTTGAGGCCACCGGTCCCGCTAACCTGGAACGAGGCATGCGGGGGTGGTGTGCTGTACGACGGAGCGCGACTACGGCTACGATGATTCTCCGCCGTCGCTGGGCCGAAGGCGGAGGTCGACGGGACGGCGTAGGCCCGCTTGACCCGGTCCATCTGGGCGCGTAGGGCGGTGACCGATTGGTCCAGGCCGTCACCGGCACGGATCAGTTTCTCCATGCGTTTCAGTTCGGTGAGGTATTCACGTTCCTCCGGGGTGAGTACGGGCTGGTTCAGCTCGATGAGTTTGCGGAGGAGACGATCGTAACGGAGGTGGAGGTCCTGTTGACGTACACGTAACTCATCGGCCCGCGCTACACTAGCCGCGTGCCGTGGAATTAATCCGTCGGTAAGCTCTGCGGTCTGCCGGATCAAAATGTTGGCCTGGCGGTCATGCTCGGTGAGTTGCAAGCCAATATGTTCCTTCATCTCAACCTGGGCTTTGACCAGTGTGGCCACATGGTTACGGAGCCGCATCACGCTGTCGCCCATGTACTTGGCTGCGGCTTCGGTAGGCGTCTGACCGGCGAGCGTATCGCTGGGGCTACCGGCCCGTCCGACGAACGTGGGCGCCGGCGAATTGACCAGTTTCATCACCTCCGCGGGTACAGTATAGGCCGGGAGGGGCAGCTGCGGTACGTAGTCCGTCTCTCCTCCAGCCTTAGGATCTTTTCCGGCTGGGCCACCCAGGGTGGCAACCAACGCCTTCCGGGTCGGATCGCTCGGCTCCACCCCATCGGCCTTGGTTGTGGTAGCTCCGGCCGTCACCTGGTCGTCGGTGACGCCGGGCGTATAACGGATCGTCAGTTCGACGCCCACAAAGTTCCCGTCCAGTGTCAGCAGACCCAGGGCGTAGGCTAGGTAGGCGTCCTCGATGACCAGGAGTCCCACGACAGGAAGGGCGGTACTGGTCGGCAGCGGCTTGGTATTCACCACCCAGGTGACTTCAGAGGCCAGCGTGCGGTTGGCGATGCAGTGGCGGGCCTCGGCCTGCCGCTTCGACTCGCTCGCCGCGGCCGCTGGGTTCTCATCGGCCAGGCCAGCGTGCGACTCGGGTCCGCCCGACGGTCGGGTGGGGCTCTCCAACACGGTTGGATTGCCTGGCTGATCTCGGTCAGCCTCTGCCAGGAGGACCTTACTCAGCAGGGCGTACCATTTCTCCACGTCCACGGCCTGCGCGCCCTGGCGGTGATAGCAGTAGAACGTACCGGCGTACAGCGGATCCGAGACCAGGATGACGTCCTCCCCATGTCCGATAGACTGGCTTCCCTCGTCGTTGTCGCGGTCATCATCATCCTCGGCCGCATTGCCCACACTGCCTGGTCGAACGGACCTCTTCGGCGCCTCCGCGGGTATGGCCGGCCTAGGTGGGTCGAGACCAAGGTCGATGGACTCGTAGGCCACCAGGACGGGCAGCCGGTTGCCCAACAGATAGGCCTCATCGCCCGCTCCAGCTGGAGCCGCGGCGGACACTGCGAAGGTGGTGGTCGAAGCGGCAGCAGGGGATCCCCAGCGTGGGACGAGGGGCTGCATTTGGAGGAGCAGGTCGACCTGGCCGTGGCGGTAGGCGACGGCGACCACGGTGGTCGGGTGCAGATCAAGGCAATGGATATCGCAGGCCACGGGGGCGTCGTCGCCGCTGAGTTCGGGCGGAGCCGGTTGCAACAGGTATGGGCCGATAGGGCGCGGGGCCAGCGGAAATCCGGGCCAGCTGATGCGGACCAAGCTGTCGTCGTCGCCGCCACCGTTTCCCGCACTCTGGCGATGGCTGCGGCGCCGGGACCGCTGGCTGATAGTCACCGCAGTATCCTGCAGCTTGGCCAGCCACTGCCTGGTGTGGAGGAGCTGGGTCGGATGGCTAACTGGGGTGGTGGCACCGGCCGTGGACACGTAGCGGCCATAGCTGTCCACGTCGGTTAACTCGGATTGGGTTTCGAAGAGGGTGCGGATACTGAGCGACAGGTCATCCAGGAAGCTGGACGGAACCACACAGTCCAGAGGCAGGTACGGAGCTAGACTGTAAATGTCCCCGTTGCGCATCAGCACGTAGACGGTGAGCGCGGCCCACGCCGGTCGATCGGCCCGCGGGGACACAGCCGTCGACAGGCTCTGGTGAGTCGCCTCGCCCACGTCGGGTAGGCCCGGTCGGTGACCCAGGCAGAAGGCCACGGCCTCATGGGTCTCTAGGTCGGAGCCGAAGGCAAAGAACGATCCGGCCCGGCTGGCCTTGCCCGAGCCGGTCCGTGGGGCGGGGTGACCCTCATCGGGTCCAAAGTGCTGAACCTGCTCGGGGTGGTCGAGGCTGGTCATCACGTTGAACATGCGGAGCGCGCCGTCGGAGCTCAGCACCATCAGGTGGTTTTGGCCCGCGCTGAGCGGGTGCCACTGGACGTCGGCCACGTACGCGGCGAACCGCGGACTGTACAGGTCACTGCCAACCGCGAACGATTTGCAGGCCAGCCGGCCGGACCGGCCGCGACCTGTGGACCCCGGACGGGGAAGGCCTACGACGTACACGTGGTACCGCCCTTGGACGACCATGTAGCGACCATCATCGTTGACTCGGACGGTACGGATAGCGAACCCGGGCAGATTGGCGTCCAGGATTTGGTATGGAACCTGCGCGGCCAGCCGCCGAGTCTTGGCGTCGGCATCCTCCTCGCTGCCGGCGGCGTTCTTCAAATGACCGCCATCGTCATTATCACTACGGCCGTCATCGCTCGACGATGTGGTGCGACTGGCGGTTTGGGCCTCCAGCCAAATGTCCTTCAACCGCTTTAGGCTGACCACGCGGATCTGAATTCCGCGCACCACGACGAAGAGGTCGTGTCCACGTAGGGCTACGGCGCGCGTGGTCAGTCGCCCGTAGCCGTCAGCCTCCCAGGCCGGGTTGCGCAAGGCAGCAAGTTGCTCGGTGATCTCCTGGATCGAAACCTCGAGGGAATCGGACGCCGTCGCTGAGGGCTGGGTACTGCGTCGGCCACGGGACAGGGCAGCGGCGTTCGGTTCAGGGGAAATAGTGTTATCCTTCTGAGAAGACGCCGACGACGAAGGTGGGGCAGTGGGGAGGTTTTCCGTGAAGACCGGGTGGCAGCTCAGGAGCATGAGCCACGCGTGCGGACCAGCCATGCCGAATTGTTGCGAAAGGCGTTGAAAGGGAATGGAGGCCTAGTCCAACGGGAAAACAGTAGGAGCCGTGTTATTAGTAGCGCCGCCGTGCGAGGGTTAGAGAGGGCCGTGCGACAAGTAGTAGAATGGCGGAGTAGATTCAGGGAACAGATATTAAGACATGTGAAGTGGACAGAACCTGGGTGCAATATAATCCACACGCAGAGGAAGGGAACCAATGGGGTCTAATTGATAGACTCTGCCGGTAGTAGGCTCATCAGTGTTCCCAAGGCCCAAAAAAAATGGGACCTACCAAAGTGTAGGTTGGAAGTCCGCCTTTTCCATGCTGGCTGTGGTATCTGAATGGCCAAGGTGAGTGGGACAGAAGGCGTGGCGGTCGCTTTCTCTATCGGCAATTGGTTAGCACAGCCTCCTGGAATTCCACCCTCTTTCCGACCAGCAACACATGCCACCCAACCTACCGCACCATACCTCGTCCATCCGGCCTTGCTGTCCAATTGCCCTTTCACATTACACACGATTCCTCCGCACCAGCCATTAGACTTGTGTCCACCCTTACCGCCTCATTTCCATTTCAAGGCCTACCACTCGTACTACCATGTCTCCATCGCCAGCCATGCACCGCGAATCAGCAGCAGGTTATCATGAACGGTGGCAGGCTATCGAGACGCAGTCTAAACGACAGATACAACTGGTCACGGTACGTGGAGAGAGCGTCTACTCGCACCAAGTCCCGTTGTTTTTTGTATATTACTGGCCCTTGGGTGACAGATATCCCCGCGTCCTTACATGTACACTCCACAGCCGGATTAACGGCTATCTACCGCTCCACTTATATTAGGATATTCACCAACGGCTAGGTACCTGTCACGACGGAATGCGGTTGCACCGGAAAATCTGCCAGGATTTAGGTGACCGCGCGCAGCGGATGGAGGATCTCACGGCCAATATTGCAACCCTGACACGGAAAATGAGTAAGTTGACCTACCGGGCGGTCAGGTGGTTGTAGTGGCTCATAAGCACTATTACAAACGCGTATACCGTTGTGAGACCTGCTGCGCTCTGCGGAAGAGGCCTGCGAGGATCAGACCAACAATTCTGCAAGGCTCCTCCATACTATTACCACTTAAACGTGTCAGGAGCCATGATGTCCCAGGCGATCGAACTGGAGGCCCTTTATACAAAAATAGCGGCTGCCCACCAAACGGCACAGTTCAGCGGGTGGCAGCAGAAAGAGCGGGAGAAGCTCAACGCCCGCAAAGCTGCAATACGGTAGGTAGATCGCCCAGGCTTTACCAATATCTGGCACGCGGCCCTCATGCGCCATCGCGGTCAGATCCCGACCAAAAGCCGCACGTTAACAGCGGGCGCTATAATATTAGTGACGTACGGCCCTTTTACCAACCATAGCCTGCCAGTTCCCGCCCCCTGATAACCAGCGCCGAATATGAGGGCAAACGGCAACAACAATGTGCCCAGCTCGAGAATATCCGGCACGAGGCCACGCAGCGCCAGCGCCAGCGGTACGAGCGTGATTTCCAACGGCAGCTACAGGCCTTTCGACACGATACACCCCTCAACCCAGGTGTCTCATCAGCAGCGACAGACGTCGCCCGGGAAGGTATCCAAACGCTCACCCTTCGTCAAGCGACCCAGGACCAGGAGGCCCTCGAGGACTTTTTGGGCTCGGACGATGACGGAGACTCAACTGCGCCATCACGAACAGGGCGCAGACCACCCTGGCAGGTAAGTAATCAAACCGCCCTGTTAAGGGATACCCAGCGGGACCGGGCTACACATGATTTTGGAAACGTCTGTCGTGAAAGAGGGGCTTACATACCCCCGGAGTGCTGACCACACGGTAGGATTTAGCGGTCGGAAGTCAGTTCCGAAGCGTAATTTTGGGACGCGTCTGGTCTAGAGTTAAGGACAATCGACCAGGTAACCAAACGATTCTTTCCCGTCTGGCCTACACTATATTTCCACCCCCTTCCCCTTCTCAATGCTGCCCGTCATACCAGGAAACCCGTGGTCTACCGCGCAATCGGCCCGAGATACTCGACGAGGAAGACTGGTCAGAGTGAATATCTATATAAACTTATGAAGACGCCAATGGGCGCGCAAGCGCGGATTTATAATGGGAGGGGAGGTCCAACCGACTGTCATCAGTTGAGACCAGCCTAGTGAGATCTGCCAGTTCTAGACTTACGACACAAGGTTGGCCAGTGCCAGCCAAAGCATGGCCCCGGCTGAGAAACATGACAAGCACAGACTCACTGAAAAATGCGGAGCCGCGACTTCCTCGGTGACGACTCTCCGCACGGACGTTGGTCGGCACCAAACGGCCGGATAGCTCTACTGGGCTTGGCAGCGCTCGTAAGGACGAGTTGTGTGAGGTAAGAGCTTGGTTGGGTGCGGATGGAACTAACCCCTCACCCGATCTCTCTCCTCCCCTCTCTCTCTCTCTTCGGGTCCTTACCAAGCACCAGTATTTCTAGATGCAATCCAGCCCAGAGGTCATTGTCCGCAGTGTGAACCAACCGATAAGGACAGCCACTGCGAACAATCGGGTGGGAACCTGGCCTGAATGGTCATCATTGACTGTCCGGCTAGTCTACAGTCTATGTTCCCCCTGGCGGGTGACAGCGGCCGCCGCAATATTTTAGTGCCAAGCCTGCCTGGTGGCCGTTACACCAGCCTGTCGCCTTCTGCCCGCCCCCCCCCCGAATACGGGTCCTCGCAACTCTCTTTAAGGCATACAACCTCATTCCACCATTTCACCGAACTATTCGCCCTCCTCCCCCTTGTCCGCATTCCCTACTAGGCATTATCTACCCAAGGTTCTCATGTCCCCGCTTACACCCTCAGACCGGTTGGCTGCCCGGGTATTGGATGACCCGCACCTCCTGGAGCGTATTTTGGGTTATCTGGACCGCCCGCAGCTCCTGCGTTGCTGCCTGGTCAACCGAATTTGGTTTACTCCGGCCGCTGCGCACGTCTACCATACGCTACACTTTGGGCCGTCCGGACACTCTGCCCTAAACACCTGGTTAAAGTTCATTATCACCCTTCCCCGACTCCGACCGGAGGTACGGCAGCTCCCGCGCCGACTTGTGCTGGCCGACCCAAGTGGCGGGGGCCTACCGTTGTATTACACACCCGACCCGCTCTGGTTGCGCCAAATGCTCGTCCTACTGCCCAACCTCGACGTGCTCCTCTTACACCGGTGCGACCACCTGCAGAGTGCCAACCTACGCGCGCTCGAGGAGAAGGCGGGCACCTGTACTGGGCCGACACTGGCGCGTAACGGCTCCTATCCCCCTTTCCCACGCGCGGTGGTGCCCAACCGGGTTGCCACCCTGGTACTCACCCACCACGACAACATTGGACGCACCGACATTGCCCGTCTTCCAGACCTGTTCCCTAATCTGATCCGACTGGACCTCACAGGTACGCACGGCGTCACTGACGAGTCGCTGGGGCTCCTGGCCGACCGGTGTACGAACCTACGGGATCTAGCCGTGGGTCATACGCGCCGAGTGACCGATACGGGCTTGCTAACGCTCGCCAAGATGCGTCGCAGTCAACTTCAGGCGCTACGCTTGGTAGCCGTCCATGCCATCACCGACGCCGGCCTGGTCCACCTTACACGGTTTTGCACGCAGCTCCGCGTGCTGGTGCTGCGCGGGTGCCCGAAGCTGACTTCGTCCGGGCTCCTACGGGCCCTCCAGTTCTCCCCGAGCCGTGGGGGCCACCTGCGCCACCTCGATGTGACCCAGTGCCTTGCCTTGCGGTGGGATTCTGCCCTATGGTCATGGTTGGCACACTACGGCGTGAACCTGTCGTCTCTCGCCCTGTCGTACACTTTTCTACCCAACGGACAGAATGGCGGCGGTAAACCGGAAGCCCTCGCCTGCTCCCACGTCAAATACCCGCCCGCTCCAGCTCCTGTCAACGCCGCAGCTTGCCCGGCCCCTCCCCCCCTCTCCCCGGTGCATTGGCCAGCCCTAACGCGCCTGCGAATCGATCTGGTGCCGGAGACAAACGCTAATCTAGAAGCCGTAACGGTGTTCGCTGGCCAGTTACATCTACTCCACCGGCTGGCACTGTGTGATATTAACAATTCCGAAGACGACGGGTCGAATTTTTACCATTATAGTCATAACTCCCACCGTATCGACCGAACCAGCCGGTTGTACGCCGACCTCTGGACACTCGCCGACAGCCGGCCAAAACTGGAGATTACCCTCAACGGACATCGGGTCGGGCAGCTTTGACCTCTTTCCGTACTAATGCGCAACTAACACTCGGTTTTGTCCTGAGTGGGAATGGGCGGACGGCGCCGTCCGCGCGGGATACTTAGTTTTATTGGCGCTCTGGGCCTCGTTGCCCCTATGGCTTGTTCCAGGCCGCTGTTCCTGTTGTTACTCCCCCTCGTGCAAGAAAGAAGGTCGATGCTCCAGCCCAGATGTATTGCGTGTGATGAACTATCCCTCTTGGGGCGTTACTCTCTTTTCAGATTCAAGCGCACCTATTCCGGACTAATTGACGTTCTGGGCTCTTTCGCCTTTTTGCACACAAAAACATACAAACAACTAATTCACCATAGTTCAGACCACGATCTCCTTGAAACCAATCGCCAATTTGGTCACTCCGTACACAATACTAGCGAACATGATTTGCTCAGGGCTTAGGTCCTACCGGAGTAGAGCTACGACAGACAGACGAACTTCTGGCCCGGGAAAGCGATAATCCACCTACTGTAGCGTTGGTAAATAGTGATCAGCACTAACGGGTCCAAGTAGACGGTATCTCGGCAGAAGTTGGCCAGTTTACAGTATTACTAAATACTATTTGTTGTCTAAAGGGTAAAGAGGGGGAATGAGCTATGAAGGAAAAGGCTAAGGGATGAGTTGGCTACAAGGGTTAACCGAGTGCTACGACATACCAAACGATACGGGGGGGGGAGAGGTCGCAAAGCGCTAGTCGCAGTAATCGGACTACATCATAAGTGTGTCTCCCAAGTCACCGCAGATACGAGCAAAGCGTTTTAAAACGTAGTGGATGTTGGCAACCCACAGTCCGCGTCCACCACTCGGATCGGCTCTTCGTTTTCTCTTTGTCTGGTTGCCTATTCGGCAGCCAAGGTACGGAAGAAGGAGATAGGACGGGGCTTCCTGTAGCGAAACGTCGCACTGTAGGCCTCTTTGTGTTTTGACAGACCTATTGCAGCACTGGTACAGTTACACCTCCGAACGCAGCCGTAAAGAACGGTCCCTCCCCTTTATGGCCCGTCATTCTGAGTGCAGAAAAGCGGCCACTCAGACCCGCCCTCCGGTTTTCTGCTGCGTGGAGAGGAGGGACAGAGAGAGAGCGCACTCGAAGTAGTACTATGAAGCCGTTA